>VWYH01010171.1:791205-961746 GCA_013399365.1 Pampusana beccarii | reverse complement strand
AAAAAAAAAAAAAAAAAAAATATATATATATATATATAAATCACAATTTGATAATTACATTGACAAACACATGTAACAGTACAATAGGGGTGCATTAACTCCTGCATCCCACGTCTTACAGACACCTGACTACAGATGCGATCCAAAATTTTAGCAAAATACTTCTTCACTTGCAAGTGGGAAAGCCGACCACTTGTGGACAGAATACAAGAGAACAGCATGCAGGGTCAAGATGGGAAGAGCCACTTGAAGGAGAGGCACCAAGAACTAGCCCAGAGAACAGTTTTGGGGACAGAGGCCATCTGCAACTCCTGCTTCTTAACAGTGGTATTCAGGATTTTAGGGAGACACATTCAACTACTTGGGATCTAATCTCTCATATGTTTGCATACCTGCACTCACATATTTTAATGAAGTGCACAGGGTTTATTTTCTTCATTTACAATGTGGGTAATTTTAGTTGACATGCTGAACTTTACAATAGCAGCTGGAGCATTACTCAAAGTGGAAGAGGCATTTCAAATCCTTGTTGTAACTGAAAGGCTTCAATTCACAGGTTCTGTCTCCTTGGAGGGCATCATATCCAGGTTTTCAAATGGTCAAATTGATAGATTTATCGTTAATTGAGAAACAGGAGAGGAAAAAAAATCTACTAAGCTCCCAGTTGAAACATGGCATTGAGAGACCCTCTTCCCCAAGACAATTCACCTTTCCAAGTCCTTCAAGAGTCACTGAAATCACTAAGACATCTCGTGCTCTATCGGCCATGCAGAATCAGAGCGCAGAGTCTGTCTGAGCACTGTTCAATGTAACGCAGATAGGTAGGCAACAGCTCACAATCTACAACTGTCCACAAAAGGTATGTGATTCTTTGCCACAGAAGCTTGTAAATAATAATTGTCAGGCAGTAGCAATCTAGGGGTTTTCAACACACAAATGCTACATTTGGTTCCCTGTAGTCCACCTAAACTCTTCTTTGGGTAACAAAAATAGGATCTCTATTACTTGCTCTTAAAATCCATTATTAGATATAGCACCTGACTCCCAGCATCACTAAAGCTCTAAAGGTTAACTCTGTATAGTTCACTTCAATTAATAACACGTTGTTCTTATCATAGACACATCTATCATTTTGTACAATCAGCAGCATTCAGCTTTTTCCATATTATCTCTATGAGACAGCTTGATAACTTGATAATTTGCTAATGACATAATTGCTTCTTACAAAATCTATCAAGTCTACTAAGCTCTAATTGTTACTCTCTGCAGCTGATTTTGAAACTGAACTCAAGAGATTATATTGATTATGGGAAAAGAGCCAGATGTTCCCATTGAAACTGTGGGTGGAAAAAGACACTGATGAAAACCTAACTCAACTAATAAAAGGTGCCAAGAGCTTGTTCTATAGTCTTTTCTAACAATAAATATAAAAGCAAATTTTAATTTAAATGTAAACAATTAAACATTCTTAAATATTTGCAGGTGTGTCATAAGCCTAAGGTTAATTAGTTTTGTGGCCTTGTGATTTTTTTTTTTAAGCTAAACATATCATTAGGAATAAAACAGCAACCTATTCACTAAAATGGTACAAGTCATTTGAAATGGGTTTGGCACGTCAAAGTAAATTTCAGAGTTAACTTGTCTATGCTTTTATAAAGGAAATTGTTTAGTTGTTCTAGTAGCAGCTAGTTTATATTTCTCATTTTGCTGTTAGGATACAGCATCTAAGTGCCTCACTCCAGTTAATGTATCATATACTACTGTGATATATTCAGCTAACGTCCAGCCACAGTAGGACTTGACATTATGAACTACATTTTTCATCTCTACAGCTAATGATGAGCTCCCTTACAATCCTTTCTCCTTTTAAGTAGTATAAATTATTAGATTATTAGTTCAAAAATCTTATTATTGGTAGGCTTTAGAATAAAATCACATGGTAATTACTGCTGCATTCAAAGGCTTGCTCTTTTTTTAATCCTTTTTTTATCAAAAAAAGGGAAACAAAACCTGGCAGGCTTTTATGAGTAGCAGTAATTACACTTTGAAGTAAAATAACACATGCTGCCAAAGTTTCATAGTACAAAGTTGAATCATGATATACCTTCAATAATTTTATAGGAGGACTCTGCTACAGTGGATACAGTCAGAATTTGTCTAACCAGAAACAAATGCTATAGAATGTTTCCTTGTTTCTTTTTGAAGCATTTGAACTTAAATGACTGTAGTTCAAAATCACCTGTATTCCTAAAATAAAGGGAAGCCATAAATCATCTCCACGATGTAGTCTTAACTCAATATAATGTATTTATAAACTATTCACAAATATATAAAGGAATCTCATTCTGAAGAGCATTTTAGCAACTAAAATAATACTGAGATTTCAAGCGCCCACAGGTACATTGACCTAGGGTTTTTTTAGGCAAATCTTAGTTTGACATTCACACTCGGTTAACTTAAATGCATCACTGTAGAACAAAACCTAATATGATCCAGGAAGAACTTAATACATCCTGATACTCATTAGTATCTTGTTAGTTTTCCAAAGAAGAAAATTTTAATTTTAAATATGTTTATCAGTTTTGGAATGAAGAGTTGCAAGGCTGTGTTAAGTGTTGACTATGAACACTGAACAACAAAAAAGTGGCAAAATAAAGGACAGGAATATGGACATTGGATCTGTTAATGGTCAAAGGTAATTTTGAACCTCTGGTACAGTCTCCAAGTTAAAACATTTCCTACTCATTACCTCTTGATGGCTCTTTACTCAACCTCGAGATTTTTCATCCTCATAACTTCTAATCATCTGTTACAGGACAAATCTGGATTCTTTCATAGTTGGGACCAGATGCATAACATCAGCTATTGCAGTACCTACTTAAACATTTATTGGCTGTGTCCTGAAGTGCTTTAGAAAACCTATGTTGCTTATGCCTACATATTGCAAAGCTCCTTTAAAAGTCTGAACTATGAATACATCTAGAACTTGAAACTGATTACATTTATGGAACACTGAAAAAACTCCTAGCTTATAAAGCCAAAAATGTTACTATAAGTGACTCATCTGACTTCAAGCACAATGTAATGGAATTTATGCTTCCTGCAGTAGTACCATGCCTTCTAGGAAAATCTTTCAAAATGACAACTAGTATCGGTTACAGGCCTCAGTGTTGGTTTTACCACATTCCTTGACAAACTGCTAGAGTGGTTCCACCTTCAAAACAATGTTACATTTCTCAACATGACTGGTAAAATCAATTTATTTTGTTAACGCAACCAAATATTATGTTGCCCTCTGAACCAAAAGCATTGCGCTGGAAGCTGGTCTTCAGACTGTTAGTTCTCACAGACACTTAGGGTTTTCCTGTGCAGTTGCTTGACCATATTGTCTTTCCACCCTGTGCATATCTTTTTTTTGCCTGATTCTTAATAACAATGAGATTTTTCTTAAATTTCAAAAGAACTAAAGACAATGATACAGCAAATTTTTGCTGGTCTAATGAGCTCTGAACTGTGACTTATGCTTGTCAAGATGCAGCTGCTGCTGTCCTTAATACCTGAGCATTTTGACACCTCCTAGTAAATTCTTTATGGTTACAGAGCATAAGTCAAATTCTCCTAGCACACAGTTATAGCTCTTATAGCTCAATGTAGTTTGGGGCTGGTTTTACTTGGTTTTATCAAGGTACAACAAACAAAATGCAGTTATACTCAAAGATTTACAGAAAAAAATTATTTCATGTCTATACAGAAGACAGAATGGTATCTCTAGAGGATTTCTGGATTATGCAGGAGGGATTACTCCTTTCAAGTTGAATAAAAGGTAAACAATAATCATCATTCCAATCAAGTAAATAAATGTGCAGCCCACAAATCCTGTGCTCTTTTAGACTCTATGCTGTGAGTCCTGGGCATTTAGTTGTGCTCTCATGACAATATATCTTGAGCATTACTGTAATAGATGGCTTTATCTCTTTGCAGATAATGAAACTACCAGGAAAAAAAAAAAAGATGGCATTTATATATTGTTGTTCATAAATTCAGAAATAAGTTAATTTAACTTGTGCTACAGAAAACCTTTTGAATGAAACGGAAGACTTCATGAGAACCAGCACAGTGTCTTAATCACAGAATAGCAATAAAACTGAATGTTGAAGCAGAAGAAGAGTTTCTCCTATAAGCAAACAATCCTTCATCTGTGCATTCAGACCTGGAAATTCCATCCTATAACTTTTTTTTTTTTTAAAGATAGGAAAAAAGGCCCAAACTTAATTAGAAAATATTCAGATAACAGAAAAAATAGTGGGTTCCCTGCAGTGATGTAAGGAGACAAGGCTTGTATTTCTCATGCTACTTCAGCTGCTCTTCATTTCAGTCATTCCTTCCTGACTTACAGTTACCTCCAGAATCTGCAAGACTCTCCTTAGGTTAATGAGCATTATAAACCCAGCTCTTCTTGGCAAAGCATCTTCCCTTTTCACTTCAGCTCAGCAAAAGGGTTACCAAAAAAAACCGAACCAAACCCAAAACACCAAACAAAAACCAATCAACCAAGTTTTTTGTTTTTCCAAACTAAATACTTGCAATCTCTTGTTTCCACTTTTATTAGTGGTATAAGGTCTTAATAAGCAAAAGTTGGCATTGATATAAAAGGAGGTGAGTAGTGATTAAGGCGACATGGATCTGTTAATTCAGCAACACTTTAGAATTACTGAACATGAATTAAATGGTAAATTTCAATTACATTCTTAGGAAAGTACATATGAAATCCATATTAATACCACATTAGTTCATCAACGACTAATATTATTATAGCTAATACTAAATGACAAAATAATGACTACCTACTTACAGAATTACCATTTCTTATCTTCCTCCTCAAAGGAATATAATTATGCTTCTCTAGAAAAACGCAAAGATTTTCATTTTTAAGTGATTATTTAGGCACAAAATACTATTTTCAGCTGACTCAGCGTGCACAGTCTCGTATGGTTTTCTGAGGTAAACAGCATAGTTAGATAAGCATAAGATTTACTTATTGAAATTTTGAGGAAATAGTTGTGGTTTACTTTTAATTTAGAAAGAGGTATTTATGTTCCATTCTAACACTTAGGAACTAAAAATGAATGTGAACAAAAATAACTCCATAGATATATCTTTTAAGTAGATTAGATTTAGCATTTTTCATGCTATTCGTTTCTTGCAGATACAATACAGTGCAGAACAGTAATGTTTGTATTATTTCAGTGCCTAAACACTCTAACAAACCCCAAACAAAGAAAGAAACTGATGAAGAGTTCAGACAGCAATTAAACACACGAACAACCAAAGCTAACAGACTGCATCTGGGCAGTGTCTTAATAATTAAATTGGCTTTTCATAATGTTTATGTGTTTAACATCACAGATTTGAGTCTCTTGTGAGTGATGGCTTTAATAAAGAGATTTCTGTAGTAATAACCCATGACCAAAACTAAACTATGTGTAAAAGAGAAGGGGAAACAGAAAAGCTACATGACTTTCCACCGAATGGGACGCTTCAGTAAAACTTCGAGAACTTTTGAAAGGCCTCACTCAGAGGTAGCCTTCATAGAAGCACTTGAGAGACTATAATTTTGTGTAATTTCTGAGGGAGTAAGTAGAGTGGTTAAGAAGAATAGAGACAACATAAAAGCAAAAGGTAAATTTAAAACAAGGCACAACATTTGTCTAAGAAAATTGTTAATCTACAAATTAAAAATGACAACAATGTAACGATCAGTCTGTCAATGTGACAACCAGCAGTTTTAGCTAGTTTATTTTTCACACTAGAGACGCCTTTAAATTGTTAAATGGAAAAAATATTTGAGCTTCACACAACACTTAATGATTGTGATTTGCTATGTCTTTATACGATATATTCATTATCATGACATATTTGGGTCAGCAATATTGAGGAACACAGGCTGCTGTTTGGTAAACAATTTAAACTAATCCGGTCTTTAAAGTTCCACAGGGTTCACAATGTTTGTGAGAGGAATTAACAGTATGTTTGACCTGTTCTTGAACCTGTATGCCTTTTCAGGGGCACAGAACAAGTGTCAATGTACCAATAAGTTAGTTATGGAGCTCCTGTTACCAGCCTGTATGACTTTTTTTTTTTTTCTGTCTTTCTGTGCAGTGTCAGAAAAGAAGCTGGAGTCAGCATGTGAATTGTTCACTCTCCACCTGGAGCCAAGGAAGCTTCACACTCATAGACAAGAGACTTGTTACTCCTGAGTCCCTCACATTTAAACTGCAAAACATTTTAAAATTTGTTTTGAACACTGTAAAAGAGTGTTAAAAGCTTTCTACTAAACCTGCTGGGAAGAGGCCTAATGTACAAGACAAAAATGCAATTAGTTACATTCAAGTTAGCATAGGTTGTAGACATGTATATGTCTACACAAGCTTTTTAAGATAAGATAGGATATGATCATTATTCAAAGCTGGTTCCTGTTAAACAGTAGAGGGAATTGAACGAATACTGAAACAAGTATTTTAATAAATAATTTTGTAATTCTTCTTAGAAAAAAATTAAAACAGTGGAAAAAAGGACTAATAGTGAGAGGACTTTTGTACTTGCACAAAGAGATGCTCTTAAGGCAATGTGTCATTTAAAACTCTCGATGCATTTTCACTCTCGTGAATAGCAAATAACTCCCAAGTGGAGAAAACATGGAAAATATCTCCTCAGGTTGTCTTGACTCTGCTAGTCTTCCTGAATCACCAACTAGACGAAAGGCTTCAGCAACTGCTTTTGCAGTAAGTAAACAACACTGTCAAGAATTTCAGGAGATATACTGGGAACTGGAATGACCTTTCTCTCCCATATACCTATAACGAAATCACATTCACTTGTTAATTAGAAGGTATGAACAGGAGGTAAATACCTTGAAAGATAAACGCACCCCTCTGCCACACTGCCAGGCCTCTGCTGGGGACTCAAAACACTGCGTGAACCCCACTGGCCTTCTCAGTCAGCCTCGAAAGCATTCTGGCTTTCAGGAGCACCAGTATTCATAACACTGGTTTTATCCAGGCTTCTTTAAGAAGCTCAAATGGCCTTGAAAACTCTTGCACTCTCGGATTGCTGAAAATACTCACAGCATGTCCTTTATAGATGTACCCTCTGATGAATCTCTACTAAATGAACTGTTTTCTCAGTAATTCCACTTTATTTTGATAACTAAAAAAGCCCTAAATAATGTAATGAAAATGAGCATCATGTTTCATTAGTCAAAATACACGCACTAAACTGATTCTAGAAAAAAAAAGCACAGCCCTCAATGTTTCTATTGAGAGTTGTGTTTTCTATTCCATCCGCTTTAACAATTCATTTCTTGTGAATCAAAATAATTACAAACCACAGTGTAAAATATAGAAAGTTTCTGCACCTATTTTTCTTTGGCTATTTTCTCCTATCTTAAGAATCAATCACTGATTTTTTTAACCTCCTTTAACCTTTTCTCACCTGCAATTAAGCCACATGTTTTACTGATTCCAAGTAGGCTGTTAGCTTACTCAATATAATAGTTAAATGCTCAGTCAGAGATACCGGCTTTGTATCACAGTTATCTGAGATTGTAGAAAGAGGGTCTCAGGTCTTGCCAGAGTGTGCTCAAAGCCTATATACAAATACAGCCTTTGTAACCCCAGGAGACAGTTGCCAAATAAACTTTGCGTACATTTCAACTAGGCATTTTAATTAATTTTCAATTGGCATGATAGTGAAGGCACATGCCCACAAGAACTGAAAAAGGATAAAAGAAAATACAAATACACAAAGTTAAAATGGTCAAAAGCAAATGCGAAGAGCACAGGATGACAAGTCAAAGGAACCATTTTTTGAGCTGTTAAAACATTGAAAGATGCAAAAGAGCCTGTAATGAAGCAATTTAACAGTACCACTGGGAAAACTGTAATTCTACCTTTTTACAGTACTGTGGAATTAGAAGACAGAATGAGCCAGTATTAAAAAGATGAGTTCTGATGAAATTAATTTACTCACAGACAGTCCATATTGCTCTTTCATCCGTAAGAGTGGACACATATAGCCTCGTTGAAGATTTTAAAAAATGGTTGTGAAAAGAACCAAATAGAAAAGGCTCTCAAACTTATATTCATTATAATCAAAGTGCATTTATAAAATCTTTTCTTCTCACTACCACATCTCAAAGACAAAAGAAATCACAGAGCTTCAGAATTGAAAACATGAACCAGACTCTCTAATGGGACTCTTAACAGGAAAGAATAAGTGCTAGGTATTCTCAAATGTTACGGACAAGCCATATACCATTACACATGTAATAGATGTCTATAGCATATTCATAATGGATTATGAAGATATTACAGTATAATTTTTGCTCTGTTCCTTCTTGCATGTATTGATCAGTAGCTAAACAGTGAATCAATTTTGTTTGTTAGCAGTTACTCACTGTAAATATAAGTTAGAAAACAATGAAACGAAAGCAAAAGAGATGACTTTTTCAGTTTAGTCACTAGTAGATGTATTTTTTCCCACCTAAACAAAAAGCCATATTAAATGTACCTGTACAAAGATCTAGTAAATAAACAAACATAGTTCGGTAATAAAGGTAAAACCTACATAGGGGATGCAAATTTTTTCCAACAGTGAAAGTCCCCAACATCTGAATGTAGATAGAAACCTTGCAAATGATTGTATTATTTCTAATTGGCTGAACCAAGTATCTATAAAATGGACCATCAGTTAGCTTTGACTTGGATCCTCAAACGTATGTAGGTAGGAGTCTGGTGACGAAATACCTTGCAGGAGCAGGCGGCCTCCATGTGCAATATCTAAATAAAAGTAGAAGGGCAGGTTGATTTGTTTTTCACAGATCTGTCATCACTTTACTCCCAAACGTCTGCATAACGAATATATGAGACTTCCTTATTCACAGGCCCTTCAAGTTTATTCAAATAGGATGATTACTGCCTCTATCAGCTGTCAGAAAGTAAAATAACCAAGAGAGACCTGTTTGCTCTTTATAAACAGTTTTCTTTCCAGAGAAGTGTAAAAAATGTATTTTATATCCCTGAGATTAGAAGCAATGAAGAAAAAAGAAAGCATCCTGTGTTTTAAATGTGTTACTACTGTTCCGAGAAAAAAAGTCTGCTAGAATGGTGGCTGTTATATTAAGTTGAGCATACTAGCTGACCAAGAGCAATGCTTGCAGTAGGGGTAAGACTGTTCGTGCTTTTAGGAGAATTTGTGTTGATCAGTTAAGTTGGAAAAAAAATAAAGGCCACAAGTTAAAAACAAAAACATAATAATAATAATAATAATAATAATAATAGAAGCAACAAACCAGTCAAAAGTGGGAGAGAGGAAAGAACAAGCTTTCATTGCAGATTTTCTTGCCATTTTGATGGTTAAGAATGAAACAACAACAACAAAGCTTGCAAAGTTAATTATTGACTCTTCTTCAGAGGTAGTCACAGTGAACTTTAAATTATAAATGGTCTGTATAATTTGAAGGAGGAGATGAATACGGGGTTTGCAGAGGATGATGGAAAAAACCCAGATGCAGCGCTTTAGCAAGCAAAACAGCTAAGGATGCTCTATTTGATCAAAGTGGGAAAAAAGTCATGCCAAACTGTCTGCTTTGTTTATAGTCATTGCCATTCTCTCACATCATCTGCCTCTTTGCATTATCATACTGTCTACATTTTTTGTTCACTGTTGAATGATCAGTGAACCAGTGTCCAGTGTATGTTTCTATGAAAGATTCATTTAAATCTACTGAACTCGCTAACACTTTGCTTAGAGCAACTACTCTACTATCTTGATGAATGCTAGTTCCTTTACTCATAACCAGAAGTGGACAAAATATAAAGAATAACAAAACTATGAGCTATGAAAAGGATTATGAGAATTCTATGTCAAAAAGGGACACCAACCCCTGGTATTATACTGGGGGGAAAAAAAAAAAAAGGGTATTTCTGTCTTTTGGGCATGGAGAAATAATTTTCCACCACGTAATAAATTCATTAGCCTTCCTGACCTCACCATTCCCACCTTAAGTTAGATATAGCATCAAAGAGAAGAACATCTGTCTGACATCCATATTTTCGAATTCAGCTTGTTAACAGCCTTAGCTAGTACATGATCAGCTTGAAAATTATTGCTTGAGCACCACCTCGTGGAAATTTCTAGAATTGCGAAATCTTTAAATTTACCCATATGCATATACACCTGAAACAGGCAACAATAATATGTAAGCAAATAGCAATGTTACATTAATTTTAAATAACATTGAAATAGTCAATAATAATAATAATATAAATATTTAGTTATCAAGAGCACTGTTTCTCTGAATACATCTATTCTTCAAATACACAAGTATAGATTTTTCTTTGGTCATTCTTTCATGAGAAGTTTTGTGTTCTAAATGGCCAGGGTATACATAACTTACTAATTCTTGCAGGTAATCCTAATTAGTATAACCAAATAAGTTTTACAGAGTAATTTAATGCTGACAAGTTGATTGTGCACATTAATATGACTGGTATTTTTATTACAGATAACTAGTCATCCTCTTCTCAAGATATTTTGATGATAGCCCCTATACATCTAAAATAAGGACAACTGACAAGTTACAATGTATTCCACAATTTTTGGAGCTTTTATTTATTTCTCTTACTAATTGTTTAAAATATTTTTACCTCAATCAGTACAGAACTTGTTATTGAAATAACTATGTCACTCATTTATGATGTAATAGTACAATCACACTTCTGAGATAAAACAGTTTTTAAAGCTCAATATAAAACAAGTTGGAGACAAAAACAAAATACTTCAAATAAGAGGGCTATACTGGTACAGAGGCATTATCTCTTTCAGGATATATTTTTAAAAATAGAAAAAAAAAATCCTGTTTGAACTAATAACAAATAACCATTTCATATTCAAAGGAAGCCAATTTCAGTGAAAGAATTAAGAGAAAGAGACCCATGCCTTATTTTACTGACTTTGCAATGCAACGATATATCTTTTCTTAGAAGCTACTAGACTCATGCGTTATGCATTTTCTAAGAAACCCCAAAACAATTTGGCTTTGAAAGAATAAAGGCAGCTAATAGATTTAAGTCTAAGCTTTTTCAATTTAACTTTCAACCAGCTTGTATCTCACTTAAATCCAAAAACTGATTAATTGAGATTGAGCCTTAAGAGTGTTGCAGTTAAATTTCTTTGTAGTAGCTTGTATGGTGCTGTTTTGGATTTGTGACCCACACAGTGTTGATAACACAGAGACGTTTTAGCTGTTGCTAGGCGGAACTGACACAGAGTCAAGGCTTTTTCTGTTTCTCATGCTGCCCCACCAGCAAGTAGGCTGGGGGTGCACAAGAAGCTGTGAGGAGACACAGCCAGGCCAGCTGAACCCAACTGTTCAAAGGGACATCCTACACCATATGATGTGAAGGCTGGTGGGTGGGCCGCTGCTCAGGAACTGTCTGGGCATCCGTTGGTTGGAGGTGAGCAATTGTTTTCATTTGCATCGCTTGTCTTCTCTTTGTTGTTGTTGTGTGGTTTGTTCTTCCCTCCCCCTCCCCTTTTACTTACAATTTATTATTATTACTACTATTATTTCTTTTAAATTATTCAACTCTTTTTTTATCTCAACCCATCAGTTTTCTTACTTTTTGCCCTTCTGATTCTCTCCCCTATCCCACCAGGGGTAACTGAGTAAGCAGCTGTGTGGGACTTAGTTGCTGGCTGGGGTGAAACTACAATATCTCCAAGATGCTCCCTGTATCTGTAATAAAGTAACCACTAAAATAAGTGTTCCATGCACACTGAATACTAATAATCGTCCCACCCCTCTTTGAAATCAACTAAGTGCCAAATTTAGAAAAACATCTAGCAGACTATTTAAAAAAAAATTTGGTATCATGGGACATGTCAACATAGATGCAAACAACTGTTTAATGCTGCTTGCAAATAAGTCATCACTTCTCCATACTTAATATTTCCCCCAAGATCATTCTACCAAGTGAATCAATACATAAAAAGCAGTGGAAAAAATTTTATATATATATATATATAAAGATGTAAATCTATAACTCAAAGGACTCAATTTGTAAATATGCATTATTGATTTAAAATCAACATTGCCTTTGTTCAGATTTAGGAGTTGTAAGTCCACAAAAAGCCGTATTACTAACTGCATTATTACCAGCTTCCTATTTAAAAATATACACAAAACTGTTTCTGAGAAGCAAAAGGTTACAAAGCACTTCAAAATATCCTCTCTTGCCTAGGTGCATATAGGTTTCTGTGTCTGAGGGCAAAAGGCAAAGGCAAAGGTAAAGTAATTTGGAATCAATTTGGAAAGGGAGGGATCAACAGGACAGATAAATATAATTTTACAGCACTGCTGACGAAGTCATTACATTGGAATGACAGTAGTAATGTTACTGGCTCTGCAGCTATTCTGTGTGCTGATCAAAATCGTATGTCAGACAGACATTCTAGCAACTAGATGAAAGACATTATTAATAACGGAGTAAAGTACTTTTAAAATATCTTCCAACTTCCAGAAAGTGTAGCTGTAGGCAATAAACAATGCATAGCCCCTGTTAAATTAGTTCAGTAAGCAACAGCTTAAGTGCAAAGTCATGAGAACATATTTTGTGTTTTAGGTTTATGCCACCTAATTTTCCAGGCTTTATTCCATGTGGATGGATTATATCTCCTGTAAAACCTTTCCCTAAGCCATTTAGGCTTTAAAACAAATCAAGTCATAAAACTGCTGGTCAGCAACTTCCTTTAAATTTAGTTTCAAATACTTTTAAAGCCTAAACTGTGTTTGGGGAAAAGAGGAAAAACTATTAGAAAGTGGTTTGTCTGTGTCCACAATCACACAGTGTTGTCATACATTAAAACAAATTGGAGTCCTCTTCCAATTTTGCTTCTTTCTTAACAATAGGCAAAAATACCCACTGCCCTTAAAGGCTGGACAGTGACCATTACAGGGTACCAGGTGAAGTGCAAAGTGACCTAGAAACACTGGTATCAGTCACCTTCCTTGAACATGTGTCAAATGTTTTGTTTTGTTTTCCCTCCCCCCCACAGGCACTTTCTGAGAACTTTTAGTTCTGCTGAGTGGTCACATCTTTCGATTCCATACCTCACCTCCTGTGACCAGATTGCCCCCATGTAATAACAGGCAGGCTCAGAGTCATGTTATGGATTTTGAGATTTGATTTCTCAGCTTTTTCCTGTATTTGCACAGATCGTGACTGCATTTTCGTCTACCCGTAAATGGACATTTGAGTTGAATATTCAAAGCCGGCTTCATGCAACACTTGTCACAGCGCTTTGATAACACTGGCTAGGGAAATAGACCTAACTGTTTTATAACTTTGCAGATCATATACACTCAGAACAAGGCTACACTACTCGAATTTCGTGAACTTTTAAAGAACAGATGCCACTTCATAGTCTTTCAGCCCAATGGCAAGTTTTACTTGTTTGTATTTTTAGGTTGGGAGAAAATGATACATTTTCAGTCTTGTCACCTTCAACAAGAAAGGGATTCTAGCACATAAGAATACACTGCACGCCTGCTGTGTTATTTGCTACAAACTGCACAGTCATCGCACAACTTTACGTAAAAATTTATTTTGTCCATCACCATCTAAGCAGCATCCACCAGTGTTGCAATGAACTTGCTATGCACTGCCTGTTTATCAGAACACACATGCTGTTGTAACTACCAAAGGTAGATAATTTATTTACCATCATTTCTAAACATATCTGTCATAGTTTCTGTTTTCTACTGGAGAATAAAGAGTATTCTAGATTAGTAGAAATTATTATGTTATGCTGAAGTATGGTCAGCTACAAATAATATAATTTGGGGCTAATATTTTTTTGTCTTTTCCTCATGTATGGATTTGGAGACTTGCCCCTAAGCAAGTGCCTGTTCTGGGTATCTACCTATCTGCATGAACTCTCATTCTGCTGTTGCAGCAAATACTTGAAACTGTCAGATACTTATTACTAATAAAGAAAAGTCTTTATGCATGAAATAATGGTTGGTTTCGGCAGATATAGCACTGACTCCCGCTTGATTGAACCATCATGAAACACTATATCGTACATCTTGTTTTGAATTCTTTGAGATTAAAGTATTAGGATCCAGGTCAGCGCTACAAAGATCATTAGGAAACCTATAATTAAGTGCAACTTCCGATGGTAAAAGTTATGAGGAGCTAAATAGGCATGTAAATTTTATTATTTCCAGTCAGATAGTGTTTGGATTGAAAAAGAAAGTTATGAAGTCCTGATATTATGCCATCTATTTGACCTTTAAAGGTTCTGCTTTCTGGTTTCACAAGCAATGAATTCACTCTAACAGCTATGCAGAATCAGACCTTAATATTTTTATGTTCTAACCCTCAGCTGAGAAAAGTATTTTATACCAGTACAAAAATACTATTTTATAAAATCCAAGCAGTTCAAATTGAAGAGGGGGCAGCTAATTCTTCTCTCAATGCCTGATGGATTTAAAAACAAACAAGCAAACCAACAAAAAACAACAAAACAACCCAGTTGGATTAGAGTTTCAACATGTTATTCTCTTCAAGATTTCAGTTTCAAATCGAATAGTTGTGTTACATGTGTTTACATGCTTATTGTTGCAAATATTTTAATAGGCTTGCTCACTTGCTTTTTTTCTTGGTCCAATACAGATTTTCCCACAGTAACAATTAGATGTGTATTTCCCATCATGCTAAAAAAATAATTTAGCTCACAGTGCTAGACATTAAGGAAGTTTTATTGCTGTAATGTCTTCATGCAGCTCATATCCTCCTGCATTTGAATGAGCTTGCAACTTTAACCATCTGGGAATGCCACTCCAAATAAACTATATACTACTTAGGCCTTCTTCGGTGTTTGATTATCTCCGTGTATTTGAGAAAGAGCTCAGGATTCCCATATCCTATAAAAAGAAGGTGAAAGCCTGTCTAAGGGCAGCTGTGTCCACTACCCTGGTTTT
This sequence comes from Pampusana beccarii, assembly GCA_013399365.1. NCBI lineage: Eukaryota > Metazoa > Chordata > Aves > Columbiformes > Columbidae > Pampusana > Pampusana beccarii. Next base: position 946,700 of record VWYH01010171.1, on the reverse strand, counting down.
GTTTCCACACTTTGTTCAGGATTTCCAACTAGACTTTGCTGGTAAATAGGTTCCTCATCTTGATGCATGTAAATCACTAAATAGGAGCAATTTAAATCCAATCTCTGTGTCTCATCTAACAGGAATTCTTTGCTAGAAGTAGTAAAGAAGCTGTATTATTTATACTAGTCTTATGATCAGAAAACATTCCTTTAAAATAGAGATATAAAGGTATATTATAACCTGTTTTGACAAGGCTAATAAATTGCAAGAGCACACAGCCAAAGGGAACTGGCCACTTGCACAGTGACACTATTTTGTCCTTTTTTTTGCTTGGTGCCACAACATGAACTACTTGATACCTTAGAAAAGCAATAAAGCATTTTAAAGACTCTCTAGCTCATCTCACTTTCCTTAGCAAGATGAAGCTTTTTTAATGCACAAGTACTAATTGAGCAAGCTGAAACATAAGATGATCCTTTTTGAATAGAGCTGTCCTCCACTCTAAATTCTGTATGATCTTAAGCATATTCTAGCTGCAAATACATTAACATTTATCCAAAATTGTATTGAACTGATGCAACCTGGCATCTTCACCATCTATCAGCAATGAGTGCCCTAATGTCAGGACTCAGTTCAGCAACAAAGAAGATCAGTAGTAACATTATTAACAGGTGCTAAGGTGCAAAGAGTTCCATGTTTCACTGCATAGGACTTACAAATATTTGCAACCTTATGATGCTAAAAAGAAACAAAAGCACTGGGACAATACTAAGATGAGCGAAAACTGCTTTCCAGCTCAGCTAACAATAAAGAAGCTAGGTTACAAGGTTACAGTGCTAATGCAAACCATAATCATACAGACATTTCATTATGTGTGCAAACAGCTTGCGTTCATAGGAATTAAACAAACAAAAAAAACCACAACAAAACCAACCAAACAAAATAAACCCACAGAAAAACCCCAAACAAACCACAACAAAAAACCACACCACAACAAACAAAAAACCCCACCGGAACAAAACTACTACTGGTTTAAAAAGGAGGTACTTTTCCCAGTCAGTTATTTACTAGAATTAGTAAAAACCACACCAATGTGAGTGTCAGAATGAAGTCTGTGTACATTCACAATACAGGCTGGAAGTAAACTGAACAGAATAATGTATTTTATAAAATTGTGTCCCTAAGTTGTGTTTCTAGATACATATTTACATCACCAAGCAGTAACTTTACAATTAAAATTCAGTCTTTCCTATTTAAGAAAAAAGTGTTGCCTTTTGAATATGAGCCATCTTACTACAAATAATAATTGAATTTCTGTGTTCTTGGCCAGAAGCTACCTGCATTTTTAGTTCACAGCTGCCTGACACTTGTGCTAGAAGAACGCATACTCCTTACAATGACGAAATTTGCAAAATACTTAGACACAAAAGAGGATAACAAAAGTCACAAAATACAGTTCCTAAAGCATGTTTCAAGAGTGCTCATCTATGCACAAGAAATTAATTAGCAGCGTACCAGCAAATAGTGCTTATGAGAATGTATATATTCTATATTTATTGCAGTAATATTACGTAGCACCAAGGGAAATTACACAGTGATGAACACCTGTTTTACACAGGGAGCTGCTAAGATCTGCATTTATCTGTCCCAGGTTCCTCCTCAGAAAAAAAACTGTTTGAAGAGAAAATACTTTAACCACTTTCAGTAAGCTCCATGTAAGAGAACTTGTTTAAATTTTTTTGGAAGACGCACAGAAGTTCCCTGAGTTCCCTGGAAGTTACACCCATAAAACGAAGCCAAAGAACCAAAGCAGAGAAACTTACTGATACTCAGTTTTATTCACTAGCTGTAAGTGAAGTTTAGAAGCAAATAAACTTGAATGCAAGGGTGTAGAGTTTTTTTTCATAACATTACCTTTTCCCTTTGTGGAAAAGCCTTCTGAAAGTAAGCCCTTGCACAGCCTTAATGCTAGACAAAATTATTTTGTCTTTATTAGGAAAAATTAGTGAGAGGTGAGTATATTTTCTACTTTAAAATGTAATTTTCTATTTTCTCCTCTTCAGTTTTTCAAGAAATGTTGGCAGAGAAGATAATTTTAAATAGAGTAGTTTTAAAACTGGTCCACAACGTTGCTGCTTCTAGGCTAACAATGTACAATGTAAATGTAACATCTAAAAACTACAGTGGAAGCAGAACAATAACGGATAATAACCAATGATCTTTTACTACAGTGGCCTAATTTTTAATAACTTTTCATACAAAAAGATGCATTTTTGAGATTCTATATATTTTCAATATAGCTACAAATGGACTGTAGCTTTGAGAAAAATTCCGTTTTGAAACAGAAAAATAGCAAATACTTTTTACAAAAGGAATTTGAAGACAAGTCATAATAAGCTATGGCACACCTGGACACTTTCTTGGTTACAGTATATATTTACTCATGAAGTATCCAAAAGCACACATTTCACTCCTTTCCCCAGAAGCTCCTCTACCCCAAGCTAGCCGGCAAGTTTTGTTAGAAATCTCCCCATCAAACAACTGAAAAGCACATGCTGAATTTATGCTCTATAGACTGATAATGAATAAAATCTACTCCTTTGTCCAGCCACTCTGGCAAACAATATTAATTTGCCAAGTATTAATGTTAGTAGTATAAGAAAACATACCTCAGTTGTTTCAAATTATTAGTGGGGGGTTTTTTGTGTGTATGGTTTTTTATTGTTGTTGTTTTTAAGTCTCTTCCTGATCACTGGTTTAAAAAATTTCAATAAAAGGTCTATACAGTGTTCTCTCCAGATGCCAAAGTGCGAAAATCACACTATATCTTGCACTACAATGTTTCTTCTTAAATAAATACTTAGAAATTGCCTAGGTTTTACATCTTAGATTTAGAAGCTGCAGGGCTGCCAGAAGTTTATCAGCTGATAAATCAGGTATGTGTATATTGTCAGCAGATTCCTTTGATTTGTTAGTTCTTTCACTGAGTACATTACAAAAAGAGAAAGAAACCACTTCCAAAGTGTGAACATTCACCAGAAGCATGTGCTTAAAAAAAAAAAAAAATCTCCTGTCAGATCAAGGAGCATGGGCATTTCAACTAAGCTGAAATCAGCACAGCATCCATCACCTGCCCCCTAGCCCTCACAGGGTATGATCAGGTAGATGGGCACTGCAAATACAGGTTTGCCCTCAGCTCCTGTAATCACTAAAAATACTACTGTTAGTTTTGATTTATTAAAACTGTGATGCATTTGCTGTGGTTTCTTCACATTGTGACTCCCCCAGTCACTGCAATCTGTATATACAAAACTCCTTAAAACAAGAAGCATACTTCTAGACTGACAAAGAAAATATCCATGTCAGAAGTATCATTAAATGTTTACACATTAGAATAATTCTATCTCTGATAACCAACCAAATCTGGAATGGAGACTCATGAGGAAAAGAAAATCAGCCTGCCTTCTAAATTGAAGCAATAATATTTAAACACTGTCTATCTGATTAACATGAATGTAGGGTTTTTTTATAACAAGAAAAGTAAGACTCAGACTACCATTTTAAATGGGTAGGTATTCAATATAATAATTACCTTTTTTTTTTTGTACTTACAGAATTTTAAAGATAATAATAAGACTATATTTCTAATTATTGTGTTACCAAAATATGAAGTCAATCAAGACTATAAAGAAGGCAATACAGACTGCCTAGCACTATGGAAATTAAACACAGAAAGGAGGGAAAAAACAAAAGAGAAAGTGGATGAATATTGCATTCTGGTATGTGTTTGAAGCAATCAGATATACACAAAAACCACAAATAAAAATGGAGTTGCATGTATTTATGAGAGATACAAAAGTTTGGAAAAGAATCAGTAATATCTTGCAACAACAATTAAAATGTAAGTTTTCATTAATGTTTTATTTTTGTTCAAACTAAAGCCCTCCTATGGCATCTATGTCAAATGGATGAAATAATTTTGAAGCTTGGTTAAATAATAATTCTATGTTTTTGTAGATATATATATATATAGTTACAATTCAAGCTTTAATAATATTTTCAGGTGCAGATATTAAAATCCCAGTAGAAGGGCTCACAGTATTATTCTAAAGGTTAAAGAAGAACCAAAACTTCGATATATTTTCACGGCTTTTGCATGGTACATATAGCTTAGAAACTTCAGTCAAGCTAATTGTCCCTAGTAACTGGGTGGTTCAGTGGCACTATGCAACCAATTTATAAAGTAATGACCAAGCCTGTCCAGGCACATGATGCATTTGCATGAAACATAATAGTTAAGGAAACAGTAATGCTGTCTTTGAATAAAGGAAAATGGCTGGTTATGATAAAAATAGAGAACATGACTGTGTTCTTCTGATCTTAGTGTGCTTATCTTCCTGAAACTAAAACAAGTGCTTCCATAGACTATCACAAAACTTCAGTCTCTACAAAAGCAGGCAAGTATTAACGACCCCCTCCACACACACACTTTAGAAGACAGAAAGCCCCTACTCGTTCTGTTTCATAAAGACAATATGTGTTTTGGTGGGGTTTTTTTTTTTTGGTTTTGGTTGGGTTTTTTTTGTAAAGTATGTTAACTAAGTCTCTGTTTTCTAAGCCCTGAAAGATGCTTCTGATTCCTTTCTTGGTAGAAGCACTGTATAACTGCAACTTCTAAATGAGAGTGATCTCTGTAGGAGCAGCAGCTGGAGTTAAGGCAGCTTTTCAACAGCAGTAATGCCTCCTACATATTGAAAGAGTAGTACCAAATATTAATCACTGTTAACATATAAGCTAGCAGGCTCATAATTTCCCCAGCAATGCCCCATGCTGTTAGCAGGTGCTTCTCCTGCTGAGAAGAGGTTAAGTGGCTACTGCTGATTCACAGATGCAGGTGGATTGTTCCCTCCCTTGCATGAAAGGGCATAGGAGTGGCTCCCTAGGGAATGACAGGATTTTAAGATTAGAACAACCATTCCCACCAGAGAAATGTAGGTACAGCCTGGCCCAGGGAAAGTCTTCAGATGCATTTTGCTGATAATCTGTTAATAGTGACTAATCTCTAGGAAGAGATTTTGCACTACAAACTTTGCTGGTTTTGCTTTTAAGTCTCCTTCACAGACTATTAGGTAACAGTCATTGGACAAATGAGTACACTTCCCTTAAAAAAAAAAAAAAAAAGACAAAAATACAATTACAGGAGGAAAAATTTACATCTAGACCTTCAGGCTTCACAGTTTAATACATGTACATAATTTAGCTGTTCTGTATTTGAAAAATAACTAGACCCAAGACTGCTATAATTACTTATAGTCCCTAACAGAATACGGACAGGTGTGAACAAAAATAGGAAGAAGGGTCTCTCCAGCCGTGTCTCTGTTAGATTTAGCAGGTATGACTCCATGTGGGTAGGTAGAAAATCTGGCCCTTTTCCTAGGTAGTTTGGTAGCAAAGACTGAGAAAAAGCAGCAGCACAGGACATGTCATACCATCCTGGCAAGGACCTCAGCACTAAGAGTTGAATCGCTGTGCTGCAGCTGACATAGCATGAATTAACTAGCACAAGGTTAGCTTGATCATGACTGCTCATGGTACAACAGCATACTAAATGTATGTAGATGTATGTCTAGTTGCAAACCTACCAAAAAACATGGGAGAGAACAGAAAAGTGTCAAGTCTCATGACACCTTCTAAAACCCCAAAGAGAAAAATATAATATATGCATCGTACTTTATCAACTATTGCAAATATATCTCTGGCACAATTAAACAATAAATAACACATAAAGATGCAAAATGAAGATAGCCTTCTCAAAACGGTGCATAGTTACAAATAGCAGTGTTCCCAATAAAGGTATTATAACCATTACATTTTTATACTTTTGTCAATTCAGAAAGGCCAGTGTCCATGTTTAGGAAGTGACAACCAGATTATGAATGGGTTCACTCAGAAGGCATATAAACTACATGCTTTATAAAACACGCGTACATTCTAAACTTTTTTTTCTTATAATTCTAGCCGTCATCTCTGCTTAGCTTCTTTTAAACTCTGCGTAGTGCTACTTTTTTGCCATTCACCTGTTTTGCATAAACAGTATACAAGAAAGCAACGTAGAATAAATGCTCAATAGCTCCTGGCCTTGAACAGTTTATTTGCCTAATTGTGCATCCCTTGTGGATTTTCCATAATACTTTACTGATCTAATTTAAATACTGTTACAGATTCATCAAATACATTCTCTGAGGTACATTTATTCCGCTTACTTTAAAAACTTCTAATGAATTCTCTCAATATGTAATTCTATATTCAGTATCATGATTTGAATTAAATATTATTGAACAAGGTGTTCATTATTGGATATGAATTATAATTAGAGTGATAGTAACCTTTAGTATAATAATGTTTTTATTCCCTTTTCTTGGAAGCTTTATTTTCTACCTGTGTAAAGACCTTCATCTGAAAATCTCCCTTAAATGTGAAATAGAAATTAAGCTTTATCAGTCCCAACTGTACAGAGGCTGGAACCAAAGTATTAGATCTTTCCTAGAAAAGCTAAACATATCCTCCTGTTATTGTGCTACCAATCAGCATCACAAAGGTGGCTAACTTACTACAAGCAATATAATATATACTTATACTATGATGGATTCTAGATTTTCAAGGTACCACAGATTGATTTTGAGAATGAATGCTCTACTGACGTATCTATCATCAGCTTTGAACAGATAAATCAGTCCCTGGAAAGATTATGAAGCACATCCTCTTGGAATCCATTTCAAAATTCATGGAAGACAAGAAGACAATTGGGAAGAGTCAACATGTATTTAACCTCAGGCAACTCACACATGACCAACTCGACCGCCTTTCATGGTGAAATCATTTGCTATATGGATCATAGGAGTGCCACGTAAGTATTATGCCTCAACTTCAGTAAAACTTTTGATGCTGTGGCAACATGGTTCTCATTTGGTAGTTGAGCAAATATGAACTGGAGGAAGAGACAGATGCCTTGAAAAACAGCTGGACTAGCAGGATTCATGTTGGGTTGGCAGCCAGCAGAAAGCAGGATATCCCAGCCAGTATGATCAACCATGATCTTTATGTAAGTGACCTGGATGATAAAACAAAATGCACCTTGAACAAATTTCCAGCTGGTACCAAATTAGGCAAAGTGGTTGATATCTAGCAGAAGAACCTAAATCCACAGGGCTTCATAGGAACTGAGCTAACAGAAACCTCATGAAATTCTGCAAGATCTGAAAATTTCCGCACCTGTACTAAAACAGCCTCATGCATCAGCATAGGCTGTGAAGCAATAGACCCAGGAGCAGTCACGAAAAACAAAACAAAACAAAGAACCAAAACAACACACCTCAAAAAAACAACCAAACAAAAAACACAAAACAGACCACGAAAAAACCCAACCCAAAACCAAAAAACCCACAAAACCAAACAAACTAATNCACCTGTACTAAAACAGCCTCATGCATCAGCATAGGCTGTGAAGCAATAGACCCAGGAGCAGTCACGAAAAACAAAACAAAACAAAGAACCAAAACAACACACCTCAAAAAAACAACCAAACAAAAAACACAAAACAGACCACGAAAAAACCCAACCCAAAACCAAAAAACCCACAAAACCAAACAAACTAATAACACACACACAAAAAAACCAAACCAACCAACTAGCCTCACAAAAAATCTAGCAAAAACCCCAAACACCATAATCTAATGGAAAAAAACCACACCAGATGCTAGCAGATTGAGCAAAGTTATTAACCTTCTCTACTCCGTGCTAGTGAGGTTACCCCCCAAATTATCACAACGTAATTATTTATGCTACATGGTAGAATAAAAACGTAATAAACTATGGCCTAATCTGAGCTTTATAATGAGACTGACGCTACCCCCTCAGCTCCTCCTCAAATACCCAGAAAAAACACCCCCATTCTGTCCCTTGTACCCCAAATGAAACATCACTCATATGGGAAATATCAAGGAATTAAAAAAAGTAACTCATCACTTTTTGGTTCCAAGAACCATCAACTTACATATCAAAGCTTGATTTTTAAAAACAGTTTATTATTAGAGAGGCACTTCATCTTTTTAAACGAACCTAGAGCTCAAAAATTAACAGACTGGGAGCTACAGATAATATCCTGTTTATTCTCCAAATAGGAGCAGCACAGACAACACCAACATTCAGTTACTGTGCTGAATGTGCAAAAAGAAACCCCATTGCAGTGCCCTGTACTGGTTTACCTTTGCCATATTTTGAAGTCTGAACTTACAGAAGCAATGTGACTGGCTTGTGCCACTTCTATTCAGATCATTTGGTCTAAGAATTTACAGCAACACACTAGATTTGAAAAGGACTCATTCTTAATTACTTTAAAATTTAAATTATTTTAAATCCTTAATCTAACTGAAGACACTACATGCAACTTCCAAGAAAAAAAATAATTTTCTTTCTTTAAAACAAAGAATAATGACTTAGGGAAGATGCATGAGGTTTGTCTTGGAAAATAAAGACTTAAAACACACAAGCAGAAATGCTTTGAAACCCAGGTTCTGAGGCAAAAGGTCCTTGCATTGCCCACACGTGTATAACCCACATTACTTGCAAATTATTTTTTAAGACATATTTTACACACAAGACAGGTTTGTTTTTAGACACCTGATTCCAGAACTTGATTCTTAGTTTATTCATTGAAACTACGAACCTCACAACTTGAGAAGCAGTCACATGGGCACCCATTTCAAGTTCTTCAAACCTTCACTTCATTTTAATTTGATGTATATGAAGCTGAATGATATTTTTGTTACAATTTTGAGTTATGTATGATCTTAAACAGTAAGTCAATTCCAAAAGCTTGTTGCCTTAATTGCAAACAATTAGTCCTTTTCTAAGACATATTTTGCTATATGTCCAAAAGCTATATTTTATGCTTTTAAGATGCAAAAGATTCATGGGGGAAAACGCTCACCAAAACATAGTAATTTTTCATAGTCCATACACTGCAAATCTAAAGAAGCTAGAAACCACAGGTCTTGTGTGCCATGCTGCTAAAAAAGCTCATCTCACCTAAAATCTGAGATACTGCCCTGAATCTCAAGAAAACTTGATGGAAATGTTTCAACAAAATGGAGAATGGAAATGGAGAATCTATGATATAGATAAGAATAATCTAATTCCAGCAAAGAGGTTTTTTGTTGGTTTGCTTTTTTTGGACAAAGATTAACAAGAAAAATAAAGACTATGCTCACCTCAGCACCACTCCAGATTACATCCCAAGGGATTATCCTGCCATCAGGTTACTCAGAAGTGCCTGAAATTGCATGCTTAGCACACACTTTCATGCATCTGAAAGGATTTAGCTTGTCCCAAAGCACAAAATTTCTTTTCCTTCTTTAGTTTTTCAGTGCGAGTGGAAGGAGAGAAGCAGGTTTCAAATCACAGATAACATTTCCTGTTCAAATCTGTCTCAGAAACAGCGCAAAAACTTACATTCTTTGTACAAAAATCTGTAAGCTTCACTGAAAGTGCACAGTGATGTTCTGAACAGTCATGTCATAAAATGAAAGGATGCTAATAAATGATTGCTATTACAACTTTTGTCATAAAACATAATTAGTAAATCCTCTTAGTTTTCAGTTTGGAACAAAGTCCCGTCTATAACTTTGTTATGACAAATCAGTAGCATTAGGAAGAATTATCATACGAATAAGAAGTTCATAATTAAATTTAATTTCTATACCTACAAAATCAAATTCACAGGCAGAATTACAGTGATAGCTCTACATGAACCTTTTTTCATCTTAGCAGAACTGTTATATTGCGTTAATACCATAACGTTCTGCATTCAGAGAGTTTTCCCAGCTATGTACAACCGTGCAAGCTTAACCTTTGCAGAAACAAAGTAAATGAACAAACAACTTTTAATCTGTTAAATTTCTGTTACAGAAATGAGAAATTATCCTATCAGTAGTCTGTAGAATTATGTCCTTCAGGTGAAAATTATTAATGAAAAATAATCATTTTATAAGCATCCTGATTCTTGCTCCATATTTGGCAGCTAACCATTCTTCATTTACTCTCCTCTGCACCATAAGCCCTGCATATTTCAAACACTGTAACAGAGACATACTATGCAAAAAGTAAGCCAGTATTACTCACGAGTCAGAGCAACATGAGCTACAAGATGCTGTTTTAAATTAACACACTTTGCTCTTAAAGTCAAAAGAATTATAAACTTCACTTTAAACTGTGACTATGCAACGTTACACAGTAAAATTCTTTGTAAAACAGAGCTCCACAGAAGACTCGACTTCAATAGAAACTAAAATGCTGTTTCTAAGCATCTACTAACCTCCTAACAAGCCCAAGCAAAAGCTTAGAATCAGGCACTACGGTGCACACACACTCGTTTGCTTCAGCTATTTCCCACTAATAACTAAGTCTGAAAATGAGTCAAACAGAAATGGAAAGCTGAACAATTAAGATTCTCCCCATAAGCCCATCTCTATCATTTTATTAAAGGCAACTGGGAAAACTCATACTGAATAACTAATTCAAAATTATATTTGTAGAAAACAAATTAATGTAATAATTTTCTTTCTGAAATTAATTTAAATCTCTGTGGATGCTCCAGCAAATTTACTCTTTACTATGCATACAAAAAGTTATGAAAAGCCTTACTACACTGCTTTAGGCACAGATTCATTGCCTCATTGTTGACTGTAATGGCGATTCCCATCCAGCAGACTTGTGTTAATGCAAATACATTTTTGCTCCTACATTTATATCAGAAATTCTGAATATTGCTCAGCTGTCTCGCTAGACTATAAAATGAGATAATTTCTAAGCCTAATTAACCAAGATGAGTAAATCACATATGACATTCTGGTTTTGTGTCTTTTACAATCTTTTTTCAGCTTCCTCCAATGAAATGACTGTCTCATTATATTTTGTACTTTATCCTGTATTTTCCATGACCAAATTTTTCCAACAGTTTTTAGGTAGTAAAATAAGATATATTTTAGCAATAAATAAACCAAACTGCGAAAAATATTATCCGGTATAAATAAAGAATATATTCTAGAGAATAAATATTGTATTTTCTTCTGCCTTACTTGAAGGCACTGGTCAAGATGCTGTTTTCTGCTTATGCATATTACCTAGCTACCAATAGTGGCTGTTGCTTTTTTTTGTTGTTTTTGTTTGCTTGTTTGGGATTTTTTACGTTTTATATCTGTTGGCATAAGAAATAATGGTCTACATACTTGCAGGCATGATTTCCAATTCATGTTTTTCCTTTTTTTTTTTTTTCATTAAAAGGTCTCTGCATTGCTATAAAAATTGCATTGAAATAACAAAAATATTTTTCTATTAGCAAAAATGTATTAACTAAGACTTTTGTAGATAATGGAATTTACTTGTTTTATGTAATTTTATGTAATTCTATCTCCAAAGCAAAATACAGAAATTAAAAAGTATTTTCTTACTATGCTTAAACAAGGAGAGTAAATTCATATTTTTCTCTAGTTACTCTTCCAAGTTCTGAATGGCTGATTATGATGGAATCTAAAAGTACTTAGTGCTTTTCCAAGAAGCAGCATTATTCTATAAACATTATTTTATATACAGCCATATGTCACTAATACATATTCAAATTATTTAATCAAGGCAACACTGACACCAGTTTACTGTTTACTTAAAACACTTGTGAACTGATGTGTCTCGAACCTATATCTCTCAATCCTTCCGAAAAAACCTTTTAAGCAACAGGTTACAAACCCCACTCTTCTACATAACCTGCTGTGTCTTGTGCTATGTCTTTCAAAGGCGATCATCTACCTGTTGAAGGGAATGAGCTATTAAAAGCAACTCTTCTATGGATGGAAAAAGACACAAATGATACAAAAAAGAAGAATCATCCAGTGTTACACACAAAGCAAAAGTATATAATTCAAGATATACAAGTTATTAAAAAAATACAAATTATTTATGTGCCAACATTCAGATTTACATAAGTAAATACTATTTCTTAGTGTAAACACAAGTATTAATCAATTCCTCTTGAATTATGAGGTAATGTACTACAACCAGCTGAAGATAAATAGGCATATTTCTTCGCTAGACTGGGGACTGATCTTGAGCATTGAAAAAGAACTTTCCAAATCATTAATATTTTAAAATTACCACAACATAATTATGTATTAATCTGATATTAAAAAGCTAGTGTGGGTGACAGGTGCTGATTATCTATCATTAAACTGAATCTTCTAAACCTATCAGACTTTAAAAATGGGTCTAAACCTAAACTAATGTCTCAAATTATAGGCTCAATTTGAACAGCCAAATGCAGCATGGAAAGAAATCAGGGGCTAAATGATTAGTCTGAACACTTACAGTTCTGCTAGTATTTCAGTTTATATATAAAGTTTATTTCAAGTTAGCTTCAAGGTGGTAAAGTGAGATTCTTTTGTTAATATTAACAGTAGCTGTTTCTTAAATTATTCAAACCAAGCCTACATGCTGATAATTCAGATAGAAAGACCGATAATACAAAAATAGAAGGCTCAAATAAGAGCTAATCAGGTGGAGAGATGTCTCTTTGAGGTGCATGAGGCTTACTTCAGCTTGTAAGCATTAGAATGTTGATAAAGGTGAAAAACAATAACGGGACCCAAACTGTCTCCTCTGAGATACCCACAGGAGTCTAATGAATAGAAGTATCTAAGAAGAAATAGTATTTCTGATAGTAATCACTTTTTGAGTTACTGCTATAGAAGAAATACATCAGTTTGCAATGCTGCTTTTAGCTGTTAGGTATTAATTCACAACAGATTAAAAATGTAGGAATAAAAAGGTAGGACATAGTTAAACTTTACAATTTTCAGTTGAAACCTAACTGAAACCTATTTTTATTCAGGTCAGTATCAATTTGTCTACAAGCTTGCTTGTTTGTGGGTTTTTGTTCCTTTCCCAGTGGAAAATACTAAGCCTACCTTATGAATCAGAATTAACCACATTCAACATCTACTGCCATTAAACTGATTACCTTGTGCTGCTTTATTAGGCAATAATTTAGAAAACTATTCCATCTCCTCTTTCCCCTCAATCTTAGACTTCCATAAATGGAATAATTTGGACTAAAATATCCAGTGTTTTCAGATAGGCACCTATTAGTGCAAGTGTGTGGATGAATCTATGCAGAGAACTAAAAAGGGGGAAAATTACAAGATAAGAACTGTGAAAGTATCAAAGTATTGGAAAAAAAACCAAACATTTATTAGAACTGTTTTTCACACTGGATTGATTTAGACATATGAAGAATCAAGAGTGTAGATACAGACTTCAACATGTTCTCGCTGCCTCATGACTTATAGAAGCTCTGCATTTGATAAATATTGTGGATTATTTGGGTTCAAAAGTGTTGAGTAACAACATAATGAATAACCATTAATTTTCCTCATTACATCTCCTTTAAACGAAGCTAGTACTGGATGTACTCTACTTGCTGTACTGCACTGTATGTTCCTCTCCCTGTGACATATCTATGAGATACTGCAATTTATGTAGCAAACAATGAGAATGTCCTTTTAACCCTGATTAAGACAAACTGTTTTGCATAACTTTAGAATAGATTTTACTTAAACAGTCCATTACATCCTGAAGTTTGAAAAAATAATTCTGTACATAAATATTGCTTAATTATTGAGATCTAGCCCATTTGTATTATATTTTCCCGAGATGATAATTCACATTCAAACTTCTAACATTTTACAGAAAATGCCTTCAGTAGGTAATTCTACTTGCCCCAACGTCCAAGATTAAAAGGCACTTCTGGAGTAAATCTACAGAGGAATTGTTTATTTTTCTGCTTCTGCTGACCCTCTGTAAGTCCAGCAGAGAGCCACCAAGATGATGAGGTGGCTGGAGCACAGCACACAAGGAGAGGCTGAGAGAACTGGGTTTGTGTAGCCTTAGGGAGAGAAACCTAAGGGGGAACACCACTTGGTCCTAAACTACCTGACAGTATGGTATAAAAGACAGCAAAACTCACAGTGAGGTGCACTGTGGAAAGGGCATACAGCGCTCAGGTGCAGAATCTATATTTGTCTTCCCAGAGTACAGCTATAAGTTACTCATTTTAACCTGGTATTGAGCAGTATGCACTGTGATCAGGGTTTGTGCTTGTAAGGGTACACTTTTCTTTCTTTAGCAGGAGTAATAGACCTCAAACAGAGAAAAGGCAAATGCAGTGCCCTCACTTTTTATACAGATTCTCTATTAATTTTCTCTATTAACTGGGTGAAAGAGGAACAGAGAATTTTATTTCTTTTCTATCTTAAAGTCAAATAACTGTAAATAAAAAGTAATAGGCATTAGCTTTCTATCCAGGAAAAGTAGGTACCCAGCACTCCTGCTGTATCAGCTGTTATACTGAGGCTTTTCTTTGTTATGTCTTTTTAGATTTTTCTACATACTTCCTCAAAGACTGCATTTATATAGTGCTAGCACACACAGACCTCACAATATGAAATAAATTCCATAAGCAATAGCAGAACAATAAAGATTTTTGGTTCAGAGACCTTAAAGCCTAAACAAAGGACAGTAAAGAAAATTGCCTTTGCTTTTCTATCACTGATCTCATTTATTCAGGGAACAAAATCCAGTGCACTGTAAGGTCAACCCCTAAGCAGACAACTCTGGTTGGTAGGAACAAAGAAAAATGCACCTAATTTACCTCTTTTCCTGCACATACTAGGAAAGGAGAGAGCTTGATGCCCTGCCCCTGAAACCAAAGGGCTTCAATATGGCTCTCAATGCATAATCTTGATATTATGAAGTTGTATGTATGAGCTTAATTTTTGCACATGACAATCCACAGGAAGGTCAAAAGAACTCTTCTAAATGGCAAATCGATGCTCTGCCTGCACAGCTGGATATCACATCCTTCTCCTTCCATTTATATTCTTCACCAGTTCTAAAGACCTATTAAACTCAAATTTATTGAAAATGCCACAGCAGAAAGCAAGAGCAGCTATGACACATTTAAAAAAAAAAAAAAAAAAAGAAGAAAAATTGCCTTCTGAAAACTGTCCCAGTAAGATCAGTTTCACTCAACATCCAGATTTACTGTTACCTTCCACAGACTTCAGTGTTTAGCAGGGAGATGAGTCACCAGTTTGCTTTCAGATGTTTAATGCTACAGGAATTATGAGAAAACTAAACCTTTGCTATTCAGGCAGAATAATAAGATTAGTATACACTGGAAATTGTTAGAAATGAAAGCAAACGTATTTGTTATGTTGATAAAATCTTCTAGTAAGAATGCAATGCTCTTCATGTTAGACTTGGCACTGTATATATTAATTTTTGCAGAATGTTTTTGACTGGTATCATAATTTTCATCACAGCAGAACCAACAGACTTAATTAACTAAAATGCAACAATGCATTCAGAAAGCATTCAGAGTGTTTTATCAGAGCAAATATGATATTTTTTCAGTATTATATTATGCATGACAAATTCTTCAGGGCTGAAGCTTCATATTCAACAGTGCTGTCTTTCTTATGTGCTATGTATGAACAGAGCACAAAAGTAATTTTTTAACCTTTGAGGATTAGATGTACCAAAAAAATATTCCCTTGCCTTACAGTGCACTTCACAGGATAAAAAAGACAGCCAGAGAGTTAAACCCATTGGAATCTGTGATTCAGTAGAACAGTGTCAGCTCATAGGAAAACTCATTTTCCTAGATCCTGGATTGATGCCTGAAGCCTCCTTTTGTGCACAGCATCCTCTATTATATGGACATGAACAGATGAATCCATCTGAATACGTGCTTTGTATTATTAGGCTTGTGTACAGAAAATTTCCCCATCTCACACAAACACCCCTGTATACCTATTACTGACAGGCTAAATAGTTAACAAAGGCTTTGCAAATTTTTAATTAAGGTAAATGAACAGACTTACAATAACAGTTCATTTTAGCATGCAAGAACGCTGCACTTCAGCAGTTTAACCTCTACAATTCATGCATGTTTAGCCAAGCCTACAAAGAAGTATCTAAGTGCCTAAATTGATGGACACACTATTGGAAGGTGAAAAAACTTGCTGCACAACAACAGTGACAACGAAATTAGAATACTACTCAAAGTACAAAGTTAAAAATATTTTAAAATACAGGAGTCTTAGATTATTATATAACAAAATATTAATGAAGCCTGACAAGAATTAAACATAATTTTTAACCATAAATGGTTTCCTGCTGAGAAAGGTGTGAGGTGGTTTTATGATTATAGACCCCTGCATGGATTGTACACATAACTTCAAGGACCTCTCCTCCTCTCAAAGTAACCAGCAATACTCTTCAATGACAAAAATTAAATATATTACAGTTAAAAGAATATGAATGGTGTTGGTTAAGAGTATCAACCCAAGATGAGATAAAGTCCTGTATTTTGATAGATTACACAGACTTTAGCACATTTTTTTTTTCTCTGAGATTCAGTTTGCAGTAGGAAGTGTTGCTTCCTTCAAGCAAAACAAATAGTGATAACAAACAAATAATATAATAATATAAATAAATTGGGGTTGATTATACATATTTACTTTAAAATTATAAAATATGCATTTAGAGATGTTACAGTTTGAACTGCTTGTAGGATGGAATTTCACAATGCCAGAAGACATGAAGGAGGTTCTGATATTTTGCTCACAGATTTAGTAATAGCCTTTTAGTCTGAAGAGCCAACACTGAAAAATTGTCATCTATTTTTGTTAACTAATGACGTAGTTAGAATTAGCAACACAGGAGTATTTTCCATGATTGCAAGTTTTCAGCATTCATTTTTATTTTAGATTTAGAGGTGTCAAATAGTAGCAGTTATTAAAGAAATACATTTTAAAAATGTAGAAGTTATTAGTCATCTTATTCTAAAAAACATTGGAAAAACATGTAGTATTACAACAAAATGTGTCCTAAATATCTTATTCTCTGTGAGAATCAGATAACTGGTTTCAAGATCTTCATCTCTGGAACATAAAATTGTCATTTAAAAAAGTGTTTAACTGTTTCAAGGAGAATTGAAAACAAAAGAAATCTGTAAGAATTCTTTGTACATAACTTAGGAACCAAAGAGGTGAAAACGTTAAGAAATTGTTAAGTAAAGCAGCAATTACTATGGATAAAAACCTACAGCCTACACTATAGACGCTTAGATGAAGTCTAAATGAAATGCCTAAGTACACTGTCCTTTTAGAAATAGCTTGTAGGACTTAAGTTTTGGAGTCCAAAGTGCAAATCATCAAGCAGTCGATGACGGTACACAGCAAATTCCAGTTCCTCGCATAAAGGAAGAGATATTCAACTATAACTGGACAAATTAATTTGAAATAAAACTGATCTGGAAAACAATCTCATGTCTGGCATTTGCTCTATTAAAACCCTGAAAATAAACTCCAAGCATAGTGAAAAGTGCATTTCAGCCACGAGGGAGAGCTTGGACACCTTTCGTGTGAGGAAGGTTCAGAGGGGTCACTGAATGGAATCCTGGGCCTCTGCTGTTCCGAACAGACAATCAAAAATCTAATATTCCCTTCTTACTCTCAGCAGCTGAACCTCTTTGTAAAGAAGTCTGAAACTTAGCACAGGGAAAATTAAACATCGGTGCTCATCTAGATTTCTTTTTAATGTTTTCCAGACAAAAGGGGAGAGTGATGCAGCAGCCAAAAGGTGCATTGTGCTAGCCATGATATTATGCAGGTTTTAAAGAAAGTAATTGCTTTTCTGTCATTCCATTTTTTTTTAATATAGTTTACTGTTTTAGACGCTTATCTCAATTCAGTATTTGTAAGATGTGTGCTCAATTAAAACCTAAAATATTTAGAAAAAGCTATGAAAAATATAATAGAATTATTAAAACTAAGTACTGAATAATGAAAGACCTAAATTAACATTTTTTACAATTAAAAATCAGTACTGTGCAACACATGCCTTTCCTTTCCCTATTCTAATACAAAATAAAACACCTTATGAGGAACTCCCGATTAAATTCTTAAAAGAAATTAACATGGTTTGTGAATTTGCATTAGATTTAGTGTGTCTCATTACAGAATAACAAAGGACAATACAAAACACTGTATAGAAGAAAAAAACCACAACTAACCGTAAAGGTAAATTAAAGTTGCTTTCTATAATACCAAAATACATTGTAGTTGCGAATGTACATGAACAGAAAGAATACTGATCATCAATTACTATGGAAATGGAAGAATAAAAGAGAAAATGAAAGGCCATAGCTAAATGTCTTAAAACTTCCACACTGATAAACACATCTGAAAGCTAAAGATGTTTAACTGTTAAGCACAATTAATTACCAAAAACACTAACTATATTGAAAGCCAATGAAAAAAGACACTACATTTAAACTTACTTAAATAATATTTATGTAGGAAACTGTGTAGACTTAAGATAGTCTACCAAGTTTATCTATCACCTTTTCTATTGAGATATATGTATCATTGATGAAATGGAAAAGTAACAATATTTTCTGTTAGCTTTTTTGGTTTGTGTTTCCCCTTGAATTTAGTTATATTTGACCTGCCTTTCTGCAGCATTAGCCTTGCACAGAAAAACTTAAACTGCAGTAACAGCCAGTGAACCTGATTACAGTACAGGTGGAAGATGAAGGGAGGTTACTATTTTATTAACTATGGTTAGATTTACCCTTAGAACTGGAAATAAAATTTAATGTTCCATTCTCTTGAGCTACCAGAGAATACTGGAATATCTTTAGTAATTTAAATGTCTTTATACTCTTGTTTTTTGTATTACAAATGTCTTCATGAAATGAGAGGACTATACACAAACAGACAATTGGACCAGAAGGGATTATAAGAAGTCAATCTGGCAACCTACATCCCTTCTAAGGGGAGATACTATCTAACTAGAAGGCAGGTACTATTTAACCTTTCTGAAAACACTGTGTTCCCCAAACAGTTTTTTACCAGCGTTACCTGGGTTTTATTTAAACTACTATCTTCTAGTTTGCTTATAGGAATCTCATCTAAGACAGTATTAACAGCTTTAAGATACGTGATATACACCACCATGTTTCAATCCACAAAGACCATTATTCTGTAACAAATTCAACATCAAGTGGTTTGGTATGAATTATTCTTGATAAAGCTATTCCAATGGTTATTCACATCTCTGGTTTCTAACTATGCTCAAGAGTTGAGGTTTTTTTCTCAACTATTTATTTTGTTAAAACTGATTGATCTGTAATTGCATTTTTCTGACTTTTAAAACCTTTCATTCTGTTACTTTCAGAAACACCATCCATCTTCTCTAAATTATAGACAACTAACACTTCCCTTACATATATTACATTTAAATTTAGAAGAGGTAGCTTTTCACAGAAGACCTTTTTTTCAACTTATCTATTCATCATGAATTTTGAAAGAAAAAAATTTGGCTCAGTGAGAATAAATCATCTGAGGGTTTTTCAGGCCTTTTTACATTGTTTGGGAGCTGGACTAAAATTCCATTATTTGCACAGCTTGAGTCATACACCTTTGTATATATTTTCATATGTGTGTATATACAAAATGCAGCAAATAAAAATTAATATTGCTGTGACTTTTAGTAGAGACTGAGAAAGAATGGTAATTGGTAGCATTTTTCTCAGAAAAATGTTTGAATTTGTAATTTCCTTTAAGGCAGTATTTCTCAAAGGCTTTTTAAAAATAATATACGCAATACAGAGGGATGAGGCTATTATGGACCTAATTTCTGGAGTGCTAAACATGCATTGCTCCAGTAAAAGTCCATTGGAGCTTTAGATCATTAACAGCTCTGGAAAAACTTGGGACCATTTTTGCAGTAGTATTAAGCACAAAGCCTTGACTAGCAAAATCAACTTTATTTAGGGAGAAGAGCATGATTAAGAAAATGGAATAAGAATAAAATGTATTTCCTTCTAGAATATCTGCACTGTACAAATTATTCTCCCCTGTTTCCTTAATTTAAAAATGCAAATAAAGAATTCATGCCCCTTAACCAAAATATTCCATAGATAAGCTTTTAACTTACAGATGGTAAGTTTACCTGCCATGGCCCTTAATGCTGAAATTAAATTGTGATTTTGCTATGGTTACATTTCTTACTGAGATCTCTTCTGCAGTTGTTGTTACATCCTTTCTGTTTACTCTGGCTTAGCAGGAAATGCAGAATTACCAGCATACATGAGATCATTTTTAAGATTTCTTATACTCTGAAGAAATCTTTTGCTGTGATATCAAATAGCACTCAAGGTTACTGTTTGCACTATACAAGCCCATGCACCATTTACTTGGAACGAAACTAAATCCTTTGCCTGCAGACTTTGTAGTCGGCAGAAAAAAATTCAGCTTCTTTCTGGGAATATCGGTGGCACAGTGGTTAGTGATAAGGGCAATATATATTTTCTTCTTCAGAGCAGTGGAAATGGAGAATTAACTCGTGTAATCACTGTAAATGTAAACCCAGACAGTGTTGTCAATTCAAGTCACTATCCAGTAAAAGAAGTGAGGCCTTTAAAAAAGTGCTGGAAAACGAACTGAATTGAGAGCTAAGCTTTTCCCCAGGTATATCTGCGTGAGTCCACTGCAGGCAGCATTGTGGTTATGCTGTAACCACACCCAGTACAGTTAAAATAATCTAGAATACAATTCATACCACAGCTACGCAGGCACACATGCAAGCTGTTATTCAAAAGGCAATCTCAGTAGATTTTCCATATGCTTTCCTCCTCTGCACCAGCACTGAACCTTTCCTGAACTGATCCCAGTTCAGAAATCTAAACTAATATAAACTATTCCCACACTTGCCCCCTTATTTTTCCCTTTCTCTATTGTTTGTTTTTATTTTTTGTTGATTTGATTCACTGATTCAGCTAACATGGCTGCAGCGTGTGTCAGCATAAGAAAAGCATGAAGCTGCAGGCAGAAGTGGAATGGCCATATAATACATTTTAGAGGCTGTTAGCAGCTTAATCAGCTTAGTGGTATGCTGGTTCTTCAGCTTGCACTTTCAAGTTCAAGTCAGCAATGTAATTAAGCATAGACTTGAGATGGGTTAACTATCCAAATATTTACTGTTTCTTAGCTGGATTTTGCAGCTTATGATGTATTCTGTAATTCTGTAGCTGGCAAATGTCTGTAAATATTTTTTTATTAACTATGTTGTCATTTCAATGAGTTTACTATACTTGTTTTTTGTCTGCATATGAAAGATGCATCTCCAACACCTATCCCCAAATAAGTTCAGACACAGCTAAAGTAATACGCAAATAATTTTAGCCCCACATATTGCAACGCCCTGTCAAAGCACAGGGAGATTTTTTTCGTTGTTGCTTTGGCTTTTGATGCTCTTTATTTTGGATACTGTAGAATATATTTATTTTAATATTGGATNAAACCCAAACCAAAACAAAACACATAACATCCCAAAACCATGCTCCAAGTAGTAAGGTATGCATTTTGGCCAATGGTGTAGATAAAACACATATCTACCTCCTGCCTCTACCTTCGAAATGGTATTAAAACAAGTATTATTGCCTCAATTACAAAAGTTTTCACTGACTTATGCACATTCTCAGCCCTTGAAACTCTTAAGTTCAAGATGACTCCTCTAATCACTGAAAAAAATCTTCCGATCTGCTGATACATGCAGGACCATTGCTCCTCCGAAGTCGATGCCTAGCACAGCATTGTCTCCTTCAAAGCAGGCCCTGAAGGGGAATGATGGAAAAGCAAACAGGGTGTTCGCCCAAGGCACTGAAGTTTGGGATATCTGAACTATGTTTGTTTTATTCAACCAGTTACAGCTCTCTCTGCTGTATTCCAGGATGCTTCAAGACTTCACACTTTAAAGCTGCATCATGGTATCATGACACGGGTGGGAAGCAGAATGCCTCGGGGTAGCCTTCAAGCAGAGCAAAGGCAGTTGTGGATAAATGAACAAAATGGACACAAACTAATAGCAAGCAAGTGGTGGGCTAAAGAGAGCAAGGTGATTCTTAACGGTATCAGAGATAAATCGTGAGCCAGACTGCTCTAACACTTCACTTCTGAAATACAGAACCTAAATCCATTTCTTTCAATGTGCTACTGAATACTGAATTTTTCCACCCCGCCTTAAGGCACCTTTATCTGCAGACTGCACTCAAAATCCAGGTTATGTGAAAAGTTGTTTTGTCCAATTCATTAAATTCACCTAGTGAAATCCCAGACAGCTCCTGACTGAGTTCTTCAAAGCAGCCTCCTGCAGCTCCGCTCCCAAGACAAGTTGCCTTTCTGTTGAGAGTCAAACCACCCAACGTCCAGCAGTTGTACAACCTCTTCTCATACTCGCATGGGTTTGAACCCCGAAGTCCCTCTTCCTGCATAGAGGGGGGGTCAATCCTATTCAATTCTCTGTAGCTCAGTTCTCAACGCAAAATCTGCTGATATTTCTGGCAACGCTATAGCATTATAACATCAGAACATCTAAAGACTGCACAAATCAGAGAAACCATAACCACTGAAATGAACTTAAGAGTGTACTAATAGATTGCAGTATTGAAAAGTTAGATAGTTAATAAATTGTGCTGCTCTGGGATTTAATATAGTATATCAAACCGATGGTTGGTAAGCTTTCTTGCTACAGCACTGATCTAGGTCCGCTGCTTTCCTTAATTAACACACTGTTTAAAGTCACAAATGTAGAGGCAGAAAAAGTATTTCATACATATTAAAAAGAAAAAAGCAAGTGATGAGATTACAATAGTTAATTAGTTCAGCTTAAGAAAAAGAAAAGTGAACCAATAGTAAAAAGTCTTTGCAAACACTAATGTAGAACTCCTATGATCCAGCTAGGCAAAGCAGCTGCTACAGCAGCTATACATGGTAGGAAGAGAGACCAAAGAAATCACTCAAATGACAGAAAAATCCCAAGGTACCATCATACAGATGATATTCATCACCTGTTGGATGAGTTTATATGGATCATGGAGCATCTTTCTCTCCATTACTGCAAATTGCTTTAGTTCTAACACCCCAATTGTATCAGGTGAGCAGAGCCTCCCCCTGAAGAAACCCTCTGGCAGATTAGAGATACTAGAAGCTGGGGCTGATGCGATACAGTAAATGCAGTATCTTGTGATTTGAGATGCAACTCAAGCAGTTCTTGCCTTTTTTTTTTTTTTTTTTCCAGGAGAAAGGCAGCCTGTCAGATTTGTCATGTACAGATTTTGTGGAGAGTACAGTGGAGTGCAGAAGACTGCCAGCACCCATGGGGGTGAGACCAGAGTGGATGCTGTTCTCTGTATCTCTGTACAGGTGCTCTGACATGTAGGTCACTGGTGCAAAATAGAGGCTTTGGCCAGTTATAGTGACTCTGAGTAGTGACTATATCTAGTCATAAGCACAGAACATGGAACTAAGGAAGTCTGTTTCCATGGCATGGGTGGGAATACAAACTGTAAAAACTCAAAGGCATAAGAAACAGTTAGTTCTTGTTACTGTAGGAAGACTTCAAAGAATAGACAAAAAGAAACAGAGGAAAAAAACTAAACACATGGGGACAAAATGAGGCAAAGATAATCAGATTTTTTTATTTTTTTTTTAGTAAATTGGGTGCTACTGTTTTATACACATGCAGCTGTATTCATTTAGAAATCGGGAGAACTGCATGAAGAAGTCATTCTGAAGGTGTGCAGCTCATTTGGCACGTAACGGAAGAGGGAAGTGAGCCAATTGCAAGTGAGGGGGACAAAAAGGGAAAGACTATCAGGGTACAAGAGTGAAAATAAGGCTGAGACAAAGGCCACTACTCTAATGGAACTGCCCAAACAAGGATCTCTCAAATTCTTTACCCGTGAAATGGAATAGTTGAATTCAAGGTTTAAAACACTTGTACAGAAACCATGGAACCATTAATGGCAAACTCCAGCTTACAAACTTTAAGAGAGTCACTATTCAACCTTGCGTATCACTTAATGACTATAAATGCCACCACAGACACTGGAAAACTAAATACAGTGCATGTAAGCATACACACAAATATAAGCAAAGATGTGGAGGAAAGGAGGAAAGGACGAAAGGCTGAAAAAAGACAGTTTATCAAGAAAGTGTGTTAACTGTGTGCAGAAATACATTTGGAGAAAGAACACATCTATATGCCCTTTTCAGGTATCACGAAGAGGACTGTCACATTCATGATACTTATTTCTAATGCTATACCTTCTTCATCCAACATCCCTTGGAAAAAACTCTATCCCTGCCACAAATATAATTATAAATGCAATACAAAAAATCTTATTACTTAACATGTACAAGTAGTTAGACCCAAATTATATATTTTTCACACGATTATGAAAAGAATGCAAAGTTTTGCACACATGCATAGTTGCACACATTTTAGACACATTCAGACACATGTATTTATAAATGTCAGGTTTTTATAATGCAGATCATACCTATTTTACATAGCGTTAACTGTAAGCTCTTCTAGGCAATAACTTTACCTTGCTAGTTGTTTGCCAAGAGCAATGCATTCTGTTTATATGGAGTTAATTACTAATATTAACTAGTAATTGACCTTACTATTTCAGTAATCTCACCTTGAGATGAAACACAACAGGTTTTCTCCAAGAATATACACAGATAATAATAAAATAAAATCTGCTGCACCAGCTGGAAATAATTAGTGTAATTCTCAGAAATCAATAAGCACTGATTGTAGACTATTAATTCAGGTTTTTTTTATTTTAAGAAAAACAATGCTGTGATTTTAAGAAAAACAATGCCAAAAAGTTACAAAATAAAACTAGGATTCACACTTTCTAGCTAATAATTTTCAAATGAGTCTGCTCAAGACACAGGTCTGAACAAAAAAAAAAGTAACAAGATTATTTTCAGGTTTTTTTTGTTGTTGTTGTTAAGTTTCTTATTACTTTGTGTATGTTGCTGTCTGCAAGGAACAGAATAGATACCAAATGCTAACACTCACAAAAAGAAGCGCTAGAAAAGAACCTTGAGGTACTAGAGATTTGATTCCAGAGCTGCAGAAATTAGCCAGTGACTCTCTATACAGCTCGATGTCTTTTGGCACATGCAAAGAACATACTACACAACGTATATACATCACTAGATGTAGTGATGTAAAAGTGTATTTACACCATGAAACACAGCAAAACACAACTGCTCAGATGAAATCAATACACATGTAGCAGTACATTAACATGGTAACTCAGAACTGAATTTACTACTTGCTGAGTTTCCTCATGGTTTTTGTCTGCAGGGGTTTGACCCCAGATATCTATTAGAACACAGCATTGGTCGCAGCAGCAAAAGAAGCACAAAACAATCAACAGAAAAACACCTTCATCTGCTGGGAACTTCTAAAGCCTATCCAAATCTCCCAAGGAGGAAAAATCACAATTTTATTTTCTTCTTTCAAACCTATTCTACATTTAAGTGCTGTCATGGTGTTAAGGGGGATTATTAGATACTATAGAGGTGAAAGCAATTTATTCCACATATTTGTTATGATCATACTTTAAATGAAACTGCCTCCTAAGACTCAAAACTAGTAACTATACACCTATACGAACAAATTTGTTATTCAAAGATGAATTTGCCTTTTTTTTTTCTTTGAAGTTGAGATCTTTCACTGGTTATTTACTGTTTGACTGTCAATAAGGAAAAGAACATAGATAACAAATAAGAAACTTGTGATTTCTCATTGATTAATGAAAACGATATCATAAGGTTTTTAACAACAATATAATGGTCTTTGAACTCCAAATCTTTTTTAAACTTTTAATTCCATTTTCTCTCTGTCAGCTTTGAAAAGCAATACAAGACATGCATCTCAAGACATATACACCATCCCCCTGGTGCAAGCTATGCTCTTTGGCCCTTTTTTTATTACAATGCTACAATGTGTACTAATGGTTCCTGCATGCCAAAACCTCTTCCACTGAATCAATTCAGTCTTCTATTTACTCCCCGGAATCAAGGTAAGCTTAAAAAAAAAAAAAATGACAGACCTAATATATAAAGACAGCCTTTTTAAGATAGTGAAAGATACTATCTCCAAATACAGGAGGGCAACATACATCTATTGAACCATTTGCAATGTACTGATACAAACCCCAGACATTTTCACTCACAGGTTGTTTCTTCAGTCTTTCTCTCAGATTTCTAATGCAGCAATGAAATCCTTGTGACCTCTGATAAGAACAGCCAAAGTTTTAAAACGCTGGACATGATTACCTGGGAGTGATGTTTGCATCAGAACACAAAGGAAATCTCAGACATGACTTTGCAAGGATTTCTAAAATAATTTCAAGATAACAAGAACAGTTGGTGTTTAATAGGATGCATATATGAAAGACAAAATCTGCTTGCTGCTTATATTACGCATATAGGAGTTCCATTTGTTCTCTAGCATCCAAATGCATCTTGCAAGTTCGTGTCACTTTTGAACTCATCATCAAGAGAAGGATCATTAATAAGCTGCCTCACTCAGCAGGTTGGCAGGAAGGGTAAAACACAACATCCCTCAGAAGAAACCCTCAGAAAAGAACTCTTGCTCACCATTTGATACATGCAATCATAACAATGATCACAGCACTGATGGTGCACCTTTTGGCAAGGATCAGCTCCACCACAGCACTACAGAAGATGGGGTAATGATGAGATTTTTGCTACCTCTGATTGTATCTAGTGCTGCCCCCGCCTCTGCTTCCCTCCTGCTTGCTCTTCCTTTTAAGACTAGCATCAGGTTTATATATTGAGCTGTTCTGTCTTCACATACCGATTAGTCAGACTACAGCAATGATTCTAGCAAAGAGGTAATAAACCTACTACATTTGGTAAGGATTAATTCCTCCTGGCACGCCAGGCACATCCATGTTGTCCACAGTTTCTCAACATGCTTATAAAAATGCACTCAGACTGTTGGGAAAGAGAAGTGATTAAAAAAAAAAATGTCCAGCAGAAGCAAATTTTATTTTTACCTAGTCTTCTCATTTTTTGTTTAAAGATATTTCATCAAAACACAAATATATTTTTAAAAGAAAACTTTAAGAAAACAAATAAAGAAAAATCATAGAATGACAGAATGGTTTGGGTTGCAAGGGACCTTAAAGATCACTTAGTTTCAACCCCCTGCTATGGGCAGGGACACCTTCCACTAGACCAGGTTGCTCAAAGCTCCATCCAGCCTGGCCTTGATCACTGCCAGGGATAGGGCTTCCACAGCTTCTCTAGGCAGCCTGTTCCAGTGCCTCACCACATTCAAAGAATTTCTTCCTTATATCTAATCTAAACCTACCCTCTTTCAGTTTAAAGCCATTACACCATGTCACTACATGCTCTTGTAAAAAGTCCCTCTCCAGCTTTCTTGTAGGCCCCTTTTAGGTACAGGCAGGCTGCTATAAGGTCTCCAAGGAGCCTTCTCCCAGCTGAACAGCCCCAAGCCTCTCAGCCTGTAAGAAAAAACTTAATTTTGCATAGAGGTTGAAGTGCAAAGTCAACAAGAAGTAGGAAAGAAGTTTGCAAAACACCTAATAAAACAAAACTAGAAAGAACTAGAATCTTAAAACTAATAATTATTCTAAAATTAGATTTAATTTTCCTGTGATTATTTGAAGATAACCTTTCACTACAGAAGGATGATGGTGCAGGTGATACAAGTATAAAGCAAGCACAATGCCTTAATGGAGAACCAAAGAGAAGACAAAACCAGTTCCATCAAGGTTTAAATTTGAGATGAAGTTTACGTTTGCAATTTATTCACATACATTACAAATTGTAACTCTAGACACATACAATAAAGGATTTTCTTGATTAAATATTACAAAATAATGTTAATATTCTTGGTCACTTCCAAACTACTCTGTATAATCAGTTTTGCTAACAATTTTAAATTCCTTTATGTGCTTTTCCTGCATTGTAATATGACATTCCCTATTCAGTAACACTTCCTATATTTTTTCTGATGCTGTAAGACACGTTGCCATATCATGGTACTCCTTTATGAGAAAGGACAGGTTTCTATTCAATTAAACCAACTAAATGTATTTTAGGAAATTGCTGCAAAAAAATATTATTCTTCCATAAAAGAAATGACCAACCATATTTGTATATTTTGGATATAAAATATTGAATAAATAAGAATTAATATCATTACATTCAATTCCAAAGAACTTACTAGCAAATGGCTTCTGCTAAAGAACAATAATTTTATAGCAAGATAATTTTATAGCTTTGTGATAGTTCAGTTTCAAATGCTTAAGAGGGAAGTTATAAATTTTGAAAGGATAAGATTTCACAATAGCAGTCTCGAGCAAGCCTTCCTGATAGGGCAAAAAGACAAGTCCATATTTTTTCTCCAGGTGAGAAAGTTTATATTGGTGTACCCCTCTTCAAGTAACAAGACAAACCTGATAAATCATGGTCAAATTCTATACATTCAAAGTAGTAAATTATGCTTTAAAATAATCACACAGAATTTGACAGTGTATAACTTTGATATATACAAGAAGGGCTAGAAGGAGGGTCTGGGGAACTACAGACCTACCAGTCTAACCTCTGTGCTGGGCAAGGTCATGGTGCAGATGATCTTGAGTAACATCACACAGTTCTTACAAGAGAACCATATGATCAGGCCATGTCAACACGGGTTTATGAAAGGCAGGTCCTGTCTGACCAATCTGATCTCCTTCTATGACAAGGTGACCCAACTAGTAGATGAGGGAAAGGCTGTGGATGTTGTGTACTTAGACTTCAGTAAGGCGTTTGATACTGTATCCCACAGCATTCTCCTGAAGAAGCTGGCAGCTCATGGCCTGGATGGGTGTACTCTGCAATGGATAAAGAACAGGCTGGAGGGTTGGGCCCAAAGAGCCATGGAGAACAGAGCCAAATCCAGTTGGCGGCCGGTCATGAGTGGTGTTCCCCTGGGTTCAGTATTTGGGACAGTTCTGTTTAATCTCTTTATCAATGATCTGGATAAGGGGATTGAATTTAGTAAGTTTGCAGATGACACCAAATTGGGTGGGGAGTGTTGATCTGCTGGAGAGTAGTATGGCCATACAGAGGGATCCGGACCAGCTGGATTGTTGGGCTGAGGCCAATTGTATGAGGTTTAACAAGGCCAGGTGTCGGGTTCTGCACTTACATCACAAGAACCCCAGGCAGCGCTACAGGCTCTGGGAAGAGTGGCTGGACAGCTGCCAGGCAGAGAGGGATCTGGAGGTGTTGATTGACAGCTGCCTGAACGCGAACCAGCAGTGTGCCCAGGTGGCCAAAAAGGCCAACAGCATTCTGGCTTGTGTCAGGAATAGTGTGGCCAGCAGGACTAGAGAAGCGATCGTACTGCTGTACTGGGCTCTGGTGAGCCCCGCCTTGAATACTGTGTTCAGGGAGAGTGCAGAGGAGGGTGATGAAGCTGGTGAGGGGTCTGGAGCCCAAGTCTTATGAGGAGCAGTTGAAGGAACTGGGGCTGTTTAGCCTGGAGAAAAGGAGGCTGAGGGGAGACCTTATTGCTCTCTACAGCTACCTGAAAGGAGGTTGTAGCATGGAGGGTGTTGGTCTCCTAAGTAGCAAGTGATAGGACCAGAGCAAATGGCCTCAAGTTGCACCAGGGGATGTTTAGATTGGATATTATGAAAAAATTCTTCACTGCAAGGGTTGTCAGGCATTGGAACAGGCTGCCCAGGGAAGTAGTTGAGTTACCATCCCTAGAGGTGTTTAGAGAGCATTTAGACAAGGTTCTTAGGGACATGGTTTAGTGCAAGAGTTAGGTTAGGTTATGATTGGACTCGAGGATCCTGAGGGTCTCTTTGGACCAAAATGGTTCTATGATTCCATGATAAATAAAATGAATCAATAGTATATTTCATGCTTTAGAAGTGGCTAAGTATAGCTCATTTTAAAATAATGTAAACCCAGTTATTTTGAATAGTTGCTTCCAAGAAGGAAAATACCTGTAAAGTCTCAAACTGACCTGAGCTTGATTCCAGGTATTAAGAAGTTTCTTTACTTAGGTTTTGAATGGCTGCTTGGCCCTTAATTCTGTATTTTCTGCCAGTTTTTACCTTTATTTTTTTCTCTGTATCATGAGACCTTTCTTTACAAGGTACAGTTGTGCTGTATATCAACTGTTTAATCCAGCCTTTTCCAGTCTAACTCTAAAGACATTGATACATAGTTTTGATGCCTGAGATCCTAACCTTTCCCATAATAAAAAGGCTCTTTTTGGTTAATACATATAATTCTTAGATAAGCTACCCATGAAATTCACATGAAATATTGAAAAGCATAGGATAAGCTTAATGCTGCCTCTAACAAGATAATTGATGGACTAACAGATGACCTTTTCAGTGGCAAAATATTACTTTAGCTGAATCTTAAGACAGAAGGGTAAAAGACTAAGTTTACATAAGAAATTTCTAGTAAAAACAACAGTGGAGATAATTTACTTCTGTCTCTTTAAAGAACCAAAGTTTGACTAAAACTGTTACATTTGTGTTATTCTGCATAACTATCAACTCTGACATGAATTTGTGTTAGTCTTATTTTTACAGTCTCTACACACAACATGTTTTCTAAAATAAATGTTAGTAGAAGTTACACTGAAGCATCCCTTGAGATAGGAGAAAAATACCTCTTTCAAAGTAATCTCAGGAATGAGGATTAAAAAGATAACTGAAAGCTTCATTTCGTTTATCTTATCACATCTTTACTCCCTCATAGGAAACGAAGCGATAACTGCTGTAGAAAAGAAAAACACACTGCAGACAGATTTCAAGGCTGCACCCTTTTTGATCAGTTGATTGAGATCCAGAAAGGAAGAACCATATTTTCCTTATTTTTGACTACCATGTTTTCCC
Source organism: Pampusana beccarii (assembly GCA_013399365.1). Taxonomy (NCBI): domain Eukaryota; kingdom Metazoa; phylum Chordata; class Aves; order Columbiformes; family Columbidae; genus Pampusana; species Pampusana beccarii. The sequence continues at coordinate 915,775 of VWYH01010171.1, read as the reverse complement.
CAGTAAAAATATTTGTAAGACTACAGGATTAGAATGTACAAACTTACACATAATACTATAGGGAGAACTGAATGTTGTTAAGAGGTATGTATAGAATATGTAGGATATCAGAAGGTGAAGCTGAAACTGGAGAAACGAGGACCAATAACTTTTTCTTGACTGGTGCTCAAAGAACTTGTGCAAAATTGTATGGTGTGTGTCAACAGTGGGCTGACTGACCCAGACACATGCGATTCTAGCTGTACGTCTGAGAAGGTGGTTCTGGGATATGTCTAAGTCACACAGTGCAGTGTGAAGTTCTCTTTATTGAATATAATTTTCTTTAATGTTTGGTGAATATTTATCAATAATGCATTAATATTAATACATCTCATTTCATTAGAGCCATATTGTGGATTAAAGTAGTTATCTGTCATAACTCATTTTATTTTCTGTCAACAATTTTATCACTGAGGTACCTGTTAACATTTGTTTCAACAGTTTCAAAAGAACTGGAAGTTTGGAGGTCATGCCCTATTACACTCTTCACACTGAACAGCAGATTAGTAAAACTTAATTATCTGTTTAAGTGTTTATCAATATGAGCAAGGGTTCCACAAGCAGATGATTTATAGAAAGCAAGCTGCTCAATTTTTACTGTAGCTGTATCTATTGTTTGTGCTCTGGGAACTATTCTAAACCACTAATAAACACCATTTCTGATCTCTTACAAAATAGAGATTGATACTGCATTTAGTATTCTTTGAAAATTATATTAATGTATATGAAAGACAACCTGAAATTTCTATAACGTCTGAAACAATAATCCAGTTAGTATTTCTGTACAGAACCAGCCTAACTGTAAAGGCAAAATATAACAGCAGAGTCATGAATACCAAAAGATACAGCTAGACAGTTTTTAACTAACTACCAAATTCTCCCCTCCGGCAAAGAAAAGTTACAGATAAACAAGCCTCACCGATGTTTCAGGAAAAATATCTAAGTAAACTCAAATCTATTTACATTTTGAAGTTGTAGATACTTACTGGGGGGGTTCTGGTGGACAAGCTGAACAGGAGTCAGCAACGTGCCCTTGCTTCAAAGGAGGCAAATGATACCCTGGGCTCCATTAGGCAAGGAATTGCCAGGAGGTTGAGAGAGGTGATCCTTCCCCTCTAGTCAACACTGCTGTGGACACCTCTCAAGTGCTGGGTCCAGTTCTGGGCTCCACAGCACAAGAGAGATACAGAACTACTGGAAAGAATTGAGGTAAGGGGCCACTAAGATGATTAAGGGACTCTCATAGACCCCCAAGATCATGAAGGGTACCTCTCCTATAAAGAAGGCTGAGAGAGCTGGGACTTCAGTCAGGAGGAGAGAAGGCTCGAATGTCAAATAGAAAGAGCCAGGTTCCTTTCAGTGGTGCCCAGTGACAGCACAGGAGTCAATGTGCACAGACTGAAACACAGAAGAGTCCCTTGGAACATCAGGAAATACTTTTTAACCGTGAAGGTGACTGAATGCTGGAACAGATTGCTCAGCATAAAGGTTGTGGAGTCTCTGTCCTTGGAAATATTCTGAAGCTGTCTGGACATGGTGCTGGGCAACCTGTTCTACGTGGCCGTGCTTGAGCTTGAGGGGCGTAGAACCAGATGACCTCCAGAGGTCTCTGCCAACTGCAATCTTTACAAGTGAAAACAATGAGTTTGTGGATCTAAGAATTCAAAAACTCATTTTCTTAATTATTAGTGGGTTTGTGAAACCTGTCAAGAGGAATCTCATCTACCATGGAAGTCGGGAATTAACTCATTATCAGCAGAGCCTGATAATTATTGGGGGGAGAGGTGAGCAATCTCATAAGAAAAAATTTACTTCACCTTAATTTATATTATCTGTTTTTCCCTATTTTGTATCTACCTATTCACATTTCACAAGAAAAATCTGTAGAACCAGGTAAAAGCATCAATTCACACAAGCTAGGTCTTTGACAAGTTTGTAATTGTCATTAAGCAAACAAAAAGCAACCAGCAATAGTAGCACAACAGCAAACAAAACCAAATGAAACGAAAAAAAAACCACAACAGTGCAACTCCTAGGACTTCAAAGATTTGTTTAGAACTTATACAGATAAAATATTTATGAAGACAAATTCCAGTTATTAATAAGCTCCTGTAAGAAGCAGAGTTCTGATCCAGAAAGGAATTATATGCTTGCTTAATTTGAAGCATAGCAATAATCATAATAAAATTAAAATAAACTAGGAATACATATATGCATATACATACGTGTTATGGACATGTATCAAACAACTGACAACATTTTTTCAGGACTCAGGCCTGTATCTTTCACTGTAAACTGCTAAATCAGTCAACTGATCCTGTACATTTTAGTTCTCTTTGCACCTTATAATACAGCTACTCCTTGCGCACATGTACAATAGACTTGAAGAACAGTCTGGGGAAAGAACAACAGTTTTTCCTTTAAGGCTAAAATTTAAATGCAGACTCTAAAACATCTACATGAAACTGTGCTTCAAATTATAAATTCTGTTATTCAAGTATTACATATACCATTTACGTACACAAAACCTCTTATAGTCTGTTTATAACAGGAAAAAAGTTTAAAAAGTCATTTTAATCCTTTTCATTTTGTCATGAGAAGTAGAGTCAGTAGGTATATATAGTATTTATGATTTCACAATGAATTAAAGTTTTTCTTAAGCTTTCACAATTAAACCTTTTATGAGTGGCTTTGCCTCTTAAAGAAACTCAAAAAATGCAAACCAGAACAACTGGCAGAACTTTCCAATATCATACTGCTTTAAGTTTGAAATGTGTGCATTTTTCTTAAAAAAAAATCAAAACCAATAACAACTCCCCCCACCAAACAAACAAAAAAGCACTTTTCCAGACATATAATATACAAATAGGTTTGGAAAACAAATGAAGTATGAACAATGGAGCAAGAAAATAAAACCAGATTAAATTCTTCCTCTGTCTGTAAAATGACATTTCATCTCTAAATATTAAGTACTATACAAAGAATTCTAAATTATATCAAAGGCAAAACTGTCAAAGAGAAACACACGCAGCGCTTATTTTTCTGTCTTCTTTTAGGCATATGATTATTTACCACCCAACAGGTAATTATCCACTTTTCCTTTATTCTAAGCATCTATTCACTCCTCTGGAGAATGTGATTTGCATAAAGGCGATCTACTGGGAGTTTTGGCTCTATCTTAAAAATCACGATCAATTTCTGTGTAATCCAGCTGGATATGAAGCGAGATATGGCACATAGACGAATGGAAATACAAGAAGCACCAAAGCGTGAAAGAAAGTCACCTTGAAGGGCTGATGCTGCAGCATATTTCGCCTAAGGTTTTGTAGCTATATTACACATGCATGTTCAAAATACATACTGCCTAAGCATAAACTATATGAACAATTGCCTAATAGAGCAGCTAAACATCACCAGAATGTACATCCTAGCAAGGTTAGGATCTAAGTAAATTATGCCTTACTGATAATTTTGTTTTGGCTTCAATTAAGCTGACAAACACCTGCACACAGTTTAGATAAACCTGGATAAAAACTGGTTCTTTTCAACAAAGGACATTCGTATCTCATTTGCCATACATTTGCCATTGCTACAGCATATGGACTATCTTTCTGAACCAAGAAGAAAAGATACAAGGTTATCACTCTTGATTAATGGCTTTAAACCTCATGATGATGTTGTCCTAGAATGCTCATTTGTCCTCCTACTTTAGATATAAATGTTATCCCTGCACTTTGCTGGGTGTACCACCACCCCCACCCCCCCCCCGAAGGCCTTGTAGGTCAGCCCATTCTGATAGTAACATTACATTATTTGTTCAAAATATATTTTTCTCAGAAAAACTCAGTATTAAACTCCCCACCTTAAACCAGCTAAGATCATATTCTGGTTTCACTTAAAAACATAAAAATAACTCAAATTAACTTCCACATGCTCCCTTTGGACTTATGCAGCTGCAAAATGCCTTTACATCCTAATGAGTAGTACAATTCAGAAACTTACTCAGTCTTCAAGGAACTGAGTTTTTAAAAGGATCCATTCGTTGCCAGTAGGGAGGAAAAAGAAGAGGCTGAAATCTTAAATTAAGTCTTTTTACTGAGACAGTAGCCCACACCTCATGATGAGAAAAGGTCTAACATCCCCATCGTCTAAAGAAAGCCCCTAATCTTTCTAATGATTAGCTATGGTACAAGATGCCTTAATACAAATTTAATTGCTTCAATGGGATTTAGTATTTCTGACGAAGACATATCAATGGCATAAAAAATATGGACACATGTACCTGCATCAAATAATTAAAAATAGTAAAGTTTTAATTAAATGTTATCCTTAGTCACGAGAATGTTTAGTGAGAAATATGATATCATGAGGTTATTTAAGAACTTTGTAATATACATCAAGAATGGTATACAAAGATGGCCCTAAAGCCTTACACTGTTTGATAAAAATGTTTATTCACTCTCAGCAGAAGCTAGAAGGAGTCATTTATAAAAATTTCCAAGTACTAAATGTCATTTACATTTTTAAAAAATTTTTTAAGAGGCATGGATTCTAAATCCCACCAAAAGAGACAGAATACAAGATAGATGTACAAGTGGATAAGCATGTTGTGGGTTTTTTTCCTTTTTTTTTTCGTTAGTGCATAAAATATTACAGAAACTATTTACACATAGCCAATATTTGAGGGCAGTATTTGTGCTTTCCTGCACTGTACAGGTCCCCACACATTAAATTATAATGCTATTTAATCTATTTTTCCCCATAGGGACATAAATATGTATAACACTGTATATGTGTTATAAAAATCACTATGTGATTTGTTTTATAATTTGAAAGTACAAGAACAGACAGGTTTAATGGTGGTTATTGTCTTACTACGACATATGACAGAAGAAACTAGTCTATTGCCTCAGCCATGTACCACTCACCCACCCATTTCTAGATTGAATCCAGAGCAATATAGACTTTCCAGGTAAAGTATGTATAGGCTAAAAACAAATTATAAAGTAAATAAAAAATTTCAAAGCTGAGTGCAGAAAAGTTAGCTTTTCAACATAGCTCTGTATCTAAATGAGTAGACCTTTTGTTCTCTCCTTCCTTCACAGATACATTCAGCTCCTTGAGATGATTTATATGAAAAGTATTCAAGAATATTGTTCTGAAAATGCCATGAAGACAAAAATGAGAGTAGGCTGGACTACAGCTTTCTTCAGCATTGAACATCAACCCAAATGAGAAATCATACAGTGCTAGCAATTTAGTCAGTGGTATTAGCAGAATAAAGGAACGGAATTTGAAAGATTACTGTTGAATGAGATAAAATGTGAAATTTAAAAGCCCTTTAAATAATGAGTTTCTTGCTGTTAAAATTTGCTACAGCTAGATAGCAAAACAATTACTTTATGACAGATTGTGGGGAAAATAGCAACTTTATTTAAAGGGTAGACAAATTTAATACAGTTATTTCTTTCTTTATTTTCTCCTTTGTACTTCCATGCTTTCTGAGCGAGTGGCTGTCAGGGACTTCTATGGACGATAACAATACAGAAACAAGGGACTACAAAACCCAGTGTTTCTATAAGTGAACTACCAGTGGACATACACAATAGTTCTGCTTCTTTTATAAAATTCCTGTTAAGAGTTGGTGAGGAAATAACATTTTCCCTTTTGAAAAGAAATAAAAATCACCAATGATTCTGCTGCTCTTGTAGGCCACTGTTTAGGGTGCACTGGCCTCTTTCCTTTCTTCCCAACTGTGCAATAGTAGCTATGGATTTGTATTTTCTCAGAAATACTACTCCACATTTTATGAAATACTTGTCTAATTGAAACAAGTTCAGTAAGAACTCTTTGATGGATTTAATATTCTTTAGCAGTTAACAATAACTGGCTCTATTTCTTGCAAGTACATTCCTCAGTTGCCCAAGTATCTTGCAACAGTAATCTGTGTAAATTTTATTTCTGGCTGAAACCATGGGGATTTCCAGTATGTTTGCTGCACAACACGAAAGGTTTGCAGTATTTTTGAAGTAATCTAGCTGAATTAGAGTGGTAATTAGTTTCTTTTTTTATTTTTCTTTTTTTTTTTTTTTAAATTCATCTGGAGACCTCAGATGAGACTCCTGTGGGAACGAGTTGATATTCCTCTCCTGTAGGTATTCTTCCTAAAACAAGCACAATGGAATGTTATAGCTGTCACTCCTAAGTAAAACTTAAAAAATACGTTTACAGAAGGAGTTCTAGAAGTGGAAAGCAGAAGGATGATTCAAGCTACGTACACAGTGCAGGGCAGAATGAACTTTCGTTATTGTGAGGTGCCATTTGGCTGAGTAGCTTGAGAGGGTTTTACGAGGCCCAGGAACCTGAGCTTGCATTAACCTGATGCCATACTTTCCCCCTTCTTTCAACTACAAAGCAGAAGTCTCATCTGCACACACCCAAACATCTATTCTAGAAAGGGGAAGTATTCAGCTATAAAGCTACACATAAAAATTATTTTAGTGTCTGCTTTTCTGTATGTAGTACCTGGAAATACAATTATGGTAAAACTAGAGACACTTGAAGTCAGGCTACACCACAGCCCTGTTGATCACTAAAAACTGTGTCATCTTGCACATGCATGAAGTATGAATGGTAGAAAAGCAGATAATTAGCAGTGAAGAATTATACAAATGTGAACATTTTTGAATGCCAGGAAAGCAACATCAACAAAAAAATAAGCCAGTTAGATATTCAAAAGCAAAAAAAAGACCTTAACAGTCTGAAGTGTTTTCAGGGGTTGCACATCTGTGACCAAAATGATTAAGAATTTTGAAGCGGTACCAGTTCTGGAAAACTAGGACTGCATTATAGCAAACTTCTTTGGAAGAACTGGTCAAGAGCAGATTTACAGATGTAGTAAAGGAAATCATACTTCTGTTATTGTTGTGCAGGCACTTAACTCTTTGCTGTATGACAGGAAAAGTTAACTTCAGGAGTGTTTAATTAAATTATAAAGGGGCAAATCATGGTTTACTTAAAAGAAGTGTGGACTGTTCATTACTATTTCAAAACAACTTCTAAATATATTGTTTTAGAATACTGTCTAGTGCTACCTTTGCATATTTTAATTGCTAAAAATGGTGTAATTCATATGCAGTAAGAGCTGAGGTTCTTGTTTTATTTATAGAAACTTAAAATTTCCAATTTGTTTTGATCAATTGTGAGATAGCTTTTGTCTATAAAGCCCCCCTAATAAATGCAATTACTTTTTACTGTGGTTGGCTAAATGTGATATTGGGGAGTGGGGTGGGGAGAGAGAGTTTGGCTTTTTTTTTCTTCTTTGTTGGTTCTGAAAGCGAATAAATGATACCCTTAAATATGAAAAAAAAAGCCACAAGCACAAAATATTTAATCATACTCATGGTGGTGATCCAGGGATTTGCAAGACATAAGAGAGCATTTTAAGAGAGCATTTCTTATCTGAACTATTGCTTAAATTTTTTCTTCACAATATAATTTTATAAAAGATTGGAAAAGATTTTATAATACAACTGCAATCTTTACATTCAGGGCATTTAGCAGCCAGTGTCTCCAAGGGGATTTTTTTTTTTTTTTTTTTTTTTTTAAATCTCCCACCACCACTGCAGTGGGGGGATCTCCAAAAACCTAAAACACAACACTGAAGATGTTTTCAGGCATTGGTATCTACAAGACACATGGGACCTACTAGCTATTTCTTGGGCTTTTAGGGTCAACAGGATGCAGCAGCAAAACAGACCATACCTTCCTTCACTGAATTGCTTTAATCAAATTCAGTAAAGCCCATAGCATTACAAATTAGCATTAAATACAAATACTAATTCAAAATAAAAACAAACCCACCACTGTGTACTGAACTTGCATTATACATTGACATCATCCCTTACTACTTTTGAAACATATTGGATTGAAAAAATTAGAAGAAAAAACATGCACTTTTACAGCTCATTTGCTTGCATTGTTTGAGACTGTATGTAAGTAACTTTAGTTAGACCCTTAAAGAACACTGAGATATAGAAGTTTCAGAGTAACAATATTTTAAATACATGAGGCTTCTACTTGATGTCTATCACTCCGTATTTTAAAAAAATGGCTTATTTCTTTCACACTTTGTTTTGTTTTTAACTCTCCATCTCTAAGTAGCCTCTGTTGGTGGTTCTGAAAGCATCTATAGCGATTTCTTATGGGGTCAACATTTTTTCTTTCTCACCTTTTACTAATCTTTCTTAAACAATGTTCCTGTATATAGCTCTACACCAAGTTCCAGGGTATTCTACAGAATTCTCTCTAAAATTTAATGAGGCAATTCAAGTAAATTAGATGTTCAGAGCGACTCTAAACTTCTCCATGTCATGCCGTAAGAATTGACTGAACTTTGAAATACTTATGTTTTACAAATGCAGCCAATAAATTAATAAGCTTACATAAGCACTGTTTGTAAATAAATTGAAAAAGTCATTTACTCAGAAATTTTATGGCATAACACTAAGAGATCACTAATGAAACATAAAACATTATAAAGATCTTAGAGAAGACATCACAATATCTTTAGCACCCTATTTGTAGAGACGGTTTACTTTGACTTCCTCTACAGTCAATAGGAAAAAAGATACAATTCCTCCAAAGACAGATTAATACAGGTGTTCCCAAATTCTTCTGTCAAGTAGCCTCTTTCTGTCCAAAAGCCTAACCTCATGAAGCAACTGGACACTCCAAATGCTCTGGCTTTGCTATCATTTAGGAGTTACATGAGAAATGTCTTACAGTACTTGTCTGAAAACACACAAACACCACAAAACCAAACAAATCCACAACACAACAAAACAACCCAAAACAAATGAAACAAAAAACCAAACGCAAACAAACAACAACAACAAAAGAAACAAAAACCAAACACAACAAACCCACCACGTAACATTCTAGGATCACAAAACACAGTCATGTGTGCTCGTTTCATGATATGACTGATCATGGAAGGGGGATTAGCTCTGAGCAGGAGCCAGCTGATGAGTCAGAGATGTAAATGAAAGCTGAGAAACACCTGGTTAGAGGAACACAGAATTGTGAATGGCTATATGATGGGTCAAAAATCACATTTGCCATACCCACCAGAATGGAAGATGCAACATCTGGGAAGCCAGATGATCACTGATGATTCAACTACTTTGACAGAAAGGACATTCTATTCAGAAAAAAAATCTTTGGGGCTAGGATATGTTTCAGATGGAGGAACTCAGAGGAATTTTGATGGGCCCAGGAACAGGCTAGATAGTGATATTGTAAGCAGTAACTGAGGAAAAAAATTAAGAAAACAACGTTTGCAAAGCCTGACAATTTCTCATAATTAGTCACCTATAATACCAAATAATAATTATATCTTGAACAAAATAGTGTATTGTTCATTTCTTATATTTAATTGCACTCTAAGTTTCAGGTACCAGAATTAAACTATATTTAAAAAAACTTATTTGCAGTTCTGGAAAGTGTATTGTACATTTCAAAAGGATTTTGACAAATATCAGAACCCCAACTGAATTAGTCATGAACGGTTCCACTAGAAAGAAGACATTGTCCAAGATTCAATGGCTGGCAGTTGTGCTGGATAAAAAGCAGACTAGCAGCACACTCTATAGTGAGAATTTTTGATCTTTCTCGTTACCTGTCTTGAATTGCTCTGAGGTCTCTTTAAATCTCTATTAAATAACTTTCCCAGAGGTATTCTCCCACAGAAGCCTGAACCTCACAGAAACATCATTTACTGTAAGTTATTTGTCTTTATTTAAATGTTATTTATAGTATGAGAGTGGTTCTTCCTTTCTGTGCTTATTTCAGACCATGATTTTATCTTCCCCCCACCCCCCAATAAGCTCATTCTTTTAATGATCAGTATTATTAACTGCACTAGTTTTGGACTCTCCAGTATAAGAGAGACATACTGGAGAAGTTCAAACAAAAGCTAACAAGATGGTCAGGGACGCAACATACAAGTTGAGAGATACAAGTTTGTTCAGTCTTAAAACTAAGGGGAAAACTTGTCGGTGCTGACAATTACACCGAGAACATTAAGTGAAGCACTTCTCAGAGATACACAGCAGAAGCATGAAAGATAAAGTTAAAACATGGGAAATTTTAATTGAATAAAGGAAAAAAAAACTTATTTGCAGTGAGGGCAGATAGTCTTCGAACAGGGGCTAGAGAAGACTGTGCGACATCCATCCTTGGAGATATTTGAAAACCCAATTGTGCAAAGCCCTGAGCAACCTGTCATAATGATGAGGTTAGCCTAGATGACATCCATAGCTCCCTTCCAACCTGTATGATTTTGTGATTCTATGGTTACAGCTGGGCTCACTAAAAATATTGCCACACAACTAACTGGGCTTATTTAAAATACTGCTATCCAATGGGAGAGCTCGAGCTGTAAGCCTTATATATGAAGATTGGCAAGCAAGCGGTAATATGAACTTTAGGCTATGTTAAAATCCTAAATACGAATAAGTTCAACAAAGGCTTTGCTGCTGTTTCTTATGTTTTACTTGTATCTTTTACTTTTTTAGAGGCTGAGATGGCTTCTTTAAATTTCTTGAAAACCTAGAAAACTAGTAGGTATGGAGTTGATGAGGTTGGTAGAGCATGAAGAAGAAATACACCTGTCTTCCTTTCCAGAAAAAGGTTTCTATATAAATCATCCAAGTAAACAGAAGAATAATTTTCATTGAAATAACTGGTAACCCAAAATCTTTTTAACACACAGTTTTAAAGTCATAAAATATTTAAGTCACAAAAATAACTAAAAAAATTATTAAATCTTGTCTGTAGTTTATATAGTAAAGACCAGGAAACTCATCTTTCCAATATTAAATAATCTGACTTCAGAAGCTCATGCACATTAAATTTAAAGCTTTTCCTAGCTTCGTTTACTATTCATACATCAAGGCAAGACTTCAGCAAGCAATCAACATATGAAATATAAAGTGAAAGTACTAGAAGTAAATCATTTAAAGACTACTTAAGACAGCAAAAGCACCTTAGGAAGAAATTGGGAGTACCTCTGAAAATTTCAAAAATTACATCTTAAAAGCTGGAAAATTACCATATGATAAGGTCAAGAGTGGTAAAGTAGATAACACGTGTTTCATGAGAAGTATGGTTAATGTGCAGCTGGGTTTGATATGGGATAAGAATTCTTCTGACATTGGGGTGTTCAGTACCCTTCAAAATATGACATAGTAATTGATATAAGAGTTGATCTGAGGACTGATATACAGTGCTTAAACTGTTTACTAAAATGAATCCATGAGTAAAAAGCTTGCATATAACAATTTTATGATTCATTTTTGCTGAAGAACTATAAATTCTGAGCTTCTTTAAAAGCATTATTCTATTTTAATTACAGTTGTCTAATCTTTCTTCATAACCACTTAATAGCTTCCTCATCTTCACATGTCTTCAAATAACATTTTGATTTCTGTACAGATATTTGTCTCAGATGGCTCATAGCACCCCCAGTTGTCCATGAAAACAAAACTAAAAAATATTTGAAAAAGAGCTTATTTCAGTATTATTTATGCCTCCAATGATTTGCAATGTGCATGTATTCACAAATAGGACAGAGGATTTCTTATCAAAACAAGTGACATGAAGTGTCAGGCTATGGTCACGTATTTTTATCCAACAGCAGTTTGGCCAGCTGATAACTCTTGGAAGGAGTTTTCTGCTCAAGGTTTACAACAGAATGGCAGTAAAGAGGAGTACTAGAAAGCTGATATTTCTGTTAAATCACCCAATGCATTGAATGAGATAGATGAGAAAGTACTACTTGATCATGTAATTAGGTATATATCAAAAGCAAATGTTTTGCCAACAGCATCCCCAACTCCACTGCTTCTACTTAGTTACTTTGTGAGCTGCTTCTGGCCAAAACAATAAAGGTAAGGTTTAACAGTTCCTCCTCCTTTCCTGAATGGGACTGACACTTTTCTGTATATATCTTTCAGAAGCAGCACATAAGGCAGGAGTGTTACTTACCAGAAAAAAACACTTTAAAAGCATTGTTCACTTTTAAAGTGCTGCCCACACCCAAAGGAAAGCATAGTGACAGAACACTAAGAAAATTAATCCCTAGATGGCATTGTTACTCTGTAAATGCTTCCTCAGGCTTGGAAGGAATAGCATTGGTGGTTTGCTGGCACAATTTCTTAACGTATCTGTAGCAAGCACCACAGGAATAAGTTCACAGACCCTATTGTTTAACTATTCAGTTCACAAACCCATATACCCCTCTCATCTTTTGCTCGGGCTGCCTGCACATCCTTTATTGTCATATTTGTCATTAAACCAGTACACGTGCAACAATTTGCATTTTACAGAAATACTTTAGTATCACTGGCTGCAAAATAAAATTGAACTATAGTTTTCAAAATTTGGTAATATTTAGAAAGAAACATAGTTTCATAACCCAACTTAAAGATACTCTGATAAACAAAACCTTCTTCAGCCCAGAAAGCAAAAGATTCTAAGCATTATTTTGTATTTCACTCGGTACGAGACTCATTCTCTTGACTACTACACTGCATTTCAGCGCCACCTGCTGACACACTCAGAAATAGCAACAGAGCGAGTTAATACCAGAAGCTTATGGCTTCCCTTTCCGCTTGCCACACATTTTTCTCTTGTTGGAACACGGATTTTTTCCTGGCCAACGTTTAAAAAGTTTAATTTACAAGAAAAGCACATTAAATGAGCTGTTTTCACTTCTAGCACAGCAGCTCTCTATTTTAAACTACATCTCATTGGAAACACTTGGCTTCTGGACACAGAATCATGGGGGAGCTTTGTACAGCAGACAAAGACTCCGAAGTTCAAAATTAAAGTAAAAGGAATACGGGTAGATGAGACATGGAAGATTACTAATTGAATCAGGGTTAAAATTAACGCAAAATCTTTCTTGTAGCTACTGCTTATGTGGATGTTTGAGCACTTGGTAATTCCAAACAGCATTGGATAAAACACATACTGGCATATTTTGCGAAATAACAGTGTAAGTCTCAAAATACCTAACAGGAAACTAAAGGGGAGCACTGGCCTTTGTATTAGAGCATATCCTGTAAAAGAGTATTGTTTCCTGACAACAGTGCATCAAATTTTAACCTTGCAGGGTCTACTTTTCATTAACATTTGTCAGAACAGTAAAGGAGAAAAATGCGTAAGATGCATCAAATCCAAAGCACGTTGCCATACAACACCTTAAGATGATGGAGCTGTGAATTACTGTAATACTTCTGATGTAGTATTTATTCTCAAACCTTGGCCAGATAACCAACCAATCACTAATCTAAATTTGTCATCTTCCCTTCCTTCCCCTCCCCTTGGATTTGATAATTGAAAATAAAGCAGAAATTAAGAAAACATAATTCAAAGTTTTTAGAAATTTACTGTAAGCGTCATATACATCATCATTTACCTTGATGTGCCACTGCATAAACATTATATATAGGGGTGGGGAGTGGTGTTTATGTGTACCTTTGAGTGTGTTTGGTTTTGTTGTTGATGGTTGTTATTGTTTTTGTGTGTGGTTTTTGTCTTTTTTTTTTAAATTAAATACTGTAGAATCTGTCAGCCTTTTCTGCAGCTATTCATTCCTGTCCTCCAAAAGCTTTGTTATTCAGGGTAGTTTAAAACTAAGAGAGGCTTCTAGAAAACTCAGGCTCACAGTATATACAAACCCCCTAATTTTTAAAATAAAATTTAAAACGGCACTAAGTGTAAATTACATTTACACTGAATGTATAATGCTTGCCTCATGTTCTAGCCTCAGAGTTCATCAAGTCAGCAGCTGTTGTATAATATTTAAGAAAAACATTAAGGGAAAGCATATCTAAGACTACTAACTAATTACCAGCAGTAATAGTACCTGGCTTAATGTGCAACCAACTGGCATCATTCAACTCCCTCTTTATCAGAAGGAATCATCAAGTCTTGTTTCTAAAGAAGAAGAAAAGGTTTACACATTGCAGAACTTGAAAACTGTTTTCAGATGCTGTTGCTCACAAAATAGATACACTTGCTTTGTTAATCTTCTAAAAAAATGCATAAATAGGTTTGAAACAAAATAATATTTCCACAATAATTCATGTATTTCCAAAAGGTGCAGGGTGTTCCCCCTATTCCCCTTGTAAGCTAACTTTTAAGTTGTATCATATGCTTTGAAAAGAAGAGACAATGTTTCCTAAGGTTATGAATGTGTCCCTAGAAAGCTGTGACACAGATGAGATCACCCTTTGAATAAATATTTACACCACTTTGGAGAGGAATTCCCAAAAGGAAAAGCAATTGCGAAGTCAGCTATAGCAATAAATGGGAGGAGTGCTTCACATACTGTACGTATGGTGTCGCTGTGTTCTGTCAAACCAACTGCAACAGCTCAAGTTAAAAACGAAAAATAAATCTAAAGGCTTACAGAACACATATGTAGGCATTTACTGCATAAAGAGAAGGAGTTTGATCTTAGGTGCTTATTACTATGCCATAATGAAAATTAAGGTCTAGACATTGCTCTTCTAATTTAAGAATTAATTTCAAGGAATAGAGGATTAGCTAGCAACTCTAAGTATTCATCCCAAGTCAATTAAGGTTTGATTATTTAATCTGAAACTCTCTGAAAAACACTGCTTGTTCAGATATAGATAACAATTTTCTTAGAGTAACAGTACTCACATTCTTTTTTTCTAGAAATTGATCAGAGATAAAAAATTATATTTATCTGTGCAATTTTCAGATTAATTTCTCATTTTCTGAGGATGAGACAATAACTTTTGCAGACTTGAAATTAATTAGATTTTGTTACTAGGTTTTATTTACTATTCATCAACTTGTCACATGCCATATTGAGTTTACAAGCTGCCATTTTAATTTAGATTCCTTTTATGCATGGAAAATTGACTTGGTGTATACATTGATTTACACTGCTGTTCATCTTGCCATGTCATAATGATGTAAAAGCAGAGATGTGACCACAGCAAATAGTACATAATCATGTATTTTCCGTTGGTTTTAACACTCTTTAAGTAATCATTGGTTTTACTTTGAGGCAAAATAAAATAATGAAGAGGAGAGAAAATATGAAAGTAGTAGCAAAAAAACGCATACATTTTTCAAGTGCAGAACTATGAGGGCAATGCTACAAAAGCATGGTCTCTTCCTTATCTAGCTTCTGAGAATAGGCTTCAGCTAATTATGTTAGACATTAAGTCTCAGTATATTGTCTCATAAACACTGTTTTATATAGAATACTGATCAAATTTTTAAAATAACACCTTTACCCATCGCACAGAGTATACAACACCAAGAATGAAAGAGAAGGCAAGGGCGAAGGAAGGACAGAGACAAATGCCTTAGTAAGTCAGAGAATGATGGATTTTATATATGCACACACACTCCCTGCCCATTCTATACAAAACTGGACAGTCAACTGGGTGACTCAGGGACACCTTGAGCCCACTCCCTGAGCCCAGCAATGCCTTTTCCCCCAGCTGTGTTTTATAAAGCTTTCCTTCTCCTAGAGTAAGTCATATAGACCCGATGGCTGGATACAGTGGTTGTCAGTGGGTTTGCACATCATAGTGGATAACACCCTAGTTCTCAACAATAGATAACAACATTAAGGGGGGAACTAAATTTCTTACAACACCTGAAGGTTTCCAACTACTCTATAGAGACTATACTGTAGAATGACCAATAGATTCAGCAAGGATTTTTCACTTCAGCAACACTGTATAATCTGATATAAATGCCACATTTCCCAAGTTGTTGTTCTTTGTATTCTCTTCCCACACCACGTTTGAAAGCATAACCCTATTCATAATTAGCGTAGGTATAGGGCTTTGCTGATACAGCTGTTTGTTTCTGGTTCTGGGAGACAGCTGATATCTTAACAAATGCTTCTAATGCTGCTTCTACTCCTTAAGCACTCACACACGGTTTGTAAATGATGGATTTAATGTTTACTTGTTTCCTATAAATTCTGCTCACACAGGATATTGTACAGCATGCTATTATATAAATCAGAAGATAACTTTTGTTTGGTTGCTGCTGGAGTTCAAACTGAAGGAATGTTGTTAGAAAAAAAAAGATGATTTTTTTTCCTTCAGAAGTTCCCACCATGCAGAAGATCTAAGAAAAAGAGAGAATGCTTCCCTGTAGTAAGTTAAACAATGTAACTCCAAAGTTATTATGAAAAGAGCTGCTTTCATACGTTATCCCTAGGAAATAAAAGATCACACAGGTTTCAATAAATTCTATCAGAGGTCCCCCTAGGGCAGCTGAGACATAAATATAAATTATGGGTACTAATTTGAAGCCACACCGTATTAGGAAAGTTCTTTCAGCCTGAATGCTAGATTTGGTCCAGAGATGTGGGAACTCTGCAGGTTGTGAGGCAATCTTCAGGCTTCCCTGGGCTACTGTGGACACACATTGTCCATTGTGAACAATATCATGGTATTAAAAACACCCCTCCAAGCTCAGCATTCTGTTCACTTCTGTTAAAAGCAGCAACTGACAATGTAATAAAGTATCTAGAGACTGAGGGTAGAAAATAATGAAGTCATAAAGTTTTCTGTGTTAAAAAAATGCTGGAGTTTTGTTATAGATTTCACAGCATTTTGCAAGATGATTTATAATTAATTATCAGTGTATACGTTGTCACAAAGCCTGTAGACTTTCATTTCAGGAACTAGCAGGTAACTCACATGATCCTTTAAAACCCCCATAATACCCTCTCCACTTTGTCAGCATCTCTGCTCCTCTCTGTATAACACAAAATTTATTTTTGCCACCACAGCAGCACATTTTATCACAATACTATGGTAATCTAAATAGTAATATACAATATAGTAATCAAAGTAAGTGCCAATAATTAGAATCACCTCTGTAACGGAAAATAATCTAGTTGGTACTACTGAGTGTTTGGAGTTCATTCTCGTTCAAATGTGCTCTTCTCAGAGACTCATCTCTTAATCAGGCAAATTATTGCTATGAAATATAGCCAGTGGAAAAGAAGCTAACAAATCTTTTACGTATTTTTACTAATATTCTACTTGAGTGATTTAAAATAGCATGCAAAACATACAATAATTAATGAAAATAGCTGGTATAACATCACATGAATTTAGTTCTATCCTTAAACAATATTTCAAAAATGTAGTAAAAACAAACAAACAAATCAAATAATTTCTTAAAGTCAGAAGTTTAGAAAAGAAAGATATTGACTTGCCTGGATATAAAAAAAAAAAAAAAAGGCCATACAAAAGCACCGCTGTGCTGTAGGAACCAAAGTTACTGTTGGCTAGGCATTTATTTATTATGATTGCCAGGAAAAAGCCAGTACTTTGGGGTATCCATCTTCAGCATAAGAACTTTCCCTATGTCGTTTTTCCACTCCATAAGAAGACAAAACACGGGCTTGAACGTGGCATCTAACCCACTACCTTTACCACATGTTTAATTAAATCCCTCTACATCATTTTTCTATCGCCATGTATAGATAACTACAGAGGCAAACCCAAAGTTTCAGTGTCTCCCTACAAGACAACTAATTTCACATGGAATAACACTATGTTGGTTTGATGTAACTGAATGTTTTGGTTGCTACACCCAGCAATGACGTGCCCTTCATTTTATTTTCTCCCGCCATAACCACGTTATTCCCATGAGCTGTGTGTCATGAAAAGCCTTCCCCTGGCTGCACAGGACCGACAAAAGCCGCTTCCTCCACAGGGTATTCTCACCCTCAGTCAAATAAAATTCAGAATTGAGATCAACATGGACTAACCACTCATTCAGGTAAATAAAATTTTGCTTCTGTTCCCTAATGATAACAAAACTATTTAATTTCTGCTAAGATCCAGAAAAATGTCTTTTAGAGAAGATTTTTTTAGAAGTACCTATTTATGTCCTTATCTTCACGAGAAAAGGTTGGTAAAGAAAGAATATTAGAAGCGTGAAGAGAGGCAGGAAAGGAAAAAAAAAAGAAAAATAGTAAGGAAAACATATGAATACATACAACTGAACTTGAGCATTTTATTATACAATTGTTATTAGTGTAAAAAGCATGTTTAAATTCAACCTTTCAAGTGAGCAGTGAACCTCAGGCTAACATTTTATGCTGATACTCATTAGATATTAAAAAAAAAAAAATCAGTCTTACTACTAGCAATATTTTACCCTTTTATCAGTCAAAAAAAATTTGGACAGTATATTAAAATTTATCTGTGAATATGGTTATGATACCCAAACTTTACATTCCTTTTCTGTTAAATTAAGCCCCTAAGGACTTAAAAATAGTCTAAACATAGCTTTTAGAATCTACAGTTTCATGTAAATGCCAATGAACTGGATAAAAATTAAGATAATTATCCTGCTTTTCAATACATGCTTGCCTGGGGGAACAGACTGGATAAGAAATTTCAGAAGATTTTTTTTTAAATTTAATATTGGTGGTTTGCAGTAAATAATATATGCTTGAGTATTTTGCCATCGTTCCCTTTTTTAGATTCCACTAGGTACAATGAGGATATATCTTAAATTTCTGTAGACTAATACTTTCCCAGTCAATTTTCAAAAAGCTCTTCTCCATGAACTCTGCTTTTTATGTTGTAGATCCTCTTTCCTCAAGGAATTGTACATGAGTCACTGAAGGTTTATGTCAATTTAGGGAATTCTGTGCCCCCATCCAGCTATAATGCCAACCATTCAACTCGGAACAAAGCGAGAATGTAAGTGATGAACAGCTACACAAGACCATCAGTCTGGTAAAAATCCGATAAACGATTCATTGCTTAACATCCATGAACAGGAAAAGCTTATAAAAGTAATAATTTAACAGTATACAAAGCCAATTTACTATTACCAAACTTCTTTTGGTATGAAGTTGTCACTATTTGGACAAATACAGTGTAGACAGTAAAACGCGTAACACTAATATATCTAAGACAATGGATGTGTCATCACGAACTGATCTGACATGCAAAATATAGACTTCAAAATTGTTGGACTACTTCCTGATACATAGAGAAATAATACCTTTGACCAGATTTCCAAGAACAGAGGAAGGCAACTGTTGTGTTGCCCATTTTTGGTGTGGGTTTCATTTGTTTGTTTGGGGGTTTGGGTTTTTGTCTTTTTTTAAAATTTTCTAATATGCTTTTAAATTTTCATTTCTAAAATTCTCATAGGTGTAAAAGATACCCAAAAAACTGAACAGCATTTGAAAGATACAAGGAGTTGAAAAGAGTAGGCATTAAAGAAGGTAACAGAATGAGCCAATATAGAAGGTAAAGGTTATTGCCTTGTGCAGTCATCACTCTTTCAAGTACTAATAGAAGTATGAATTTTATTCTGTCTATATAGAATAATCTTCAAGTATTTATACGCAGGTAGTGTGTTTCCAAAGTTTAATGAAAACGTGTTCTTGTCCAATTATTAGTTGTCCAAAGTGAGTAATTTATTAAAACGATTTTTCAACTATTTCAATATTTCAATAAGTGTGAATTGTAGTACATGTATTGTTCTTGGAGGTGTTAAGGCTCTGCATACTTCAAGAATTTGAGGGTACTTACTAACGTTGCATTACTTCTCACTTCAGAATATTTTATTTCGGAACATGCTCTAAGTACCACAATGAAAGCATAGCAGAAAAAAAACCCCTCATGAGGCTCCAGGTATTGGATTTCAATAAAATATGTAAAGTCTGCATGCACAAATCTGACCTGAGCTATTTGCCCAGTTAAATATAATCTAAAATTTTCTTCTGCATCAGTTGCAAACAAAGTACAAAGTTTGAAGAAACAAGCCTTTGCAGAATCGAATAACAGATATTTGCACTTTCGTGATTCTATTCAGAGCAGACGGTGAGACAGAAGTCAACTGTACCATCTCCTAATTTAGGACAAACATATTTCAGACAATTCTGTTTAATTCTGTGTGTGACAGTAATTTCCAGGACAGTGACTTTTTTTGAGCTTTCTGATTTTCATTTGTTGCAACCCATTTAAAATTATTAACTACCCACTAGACCTCTCTACATTTCAGTGATTTAACTTCTGTGTAAAATAATTCATGCTGTTTGTATCTTTACAAATCAGTGCATCTTCTATACTAACATTTTATTAATGGGTGTTAACGTTTTCTCCAGTTTCACACAACTTACTTTAAATATCATGCTGCATGCAGAGTGATTTTTTCCCTCATTTTTGCTCTGAAATAGAACCTTACTATCCTTAGAAATTAATTTAAAAATAAGATTTTCTGTATTTCAGCAATCATCTCTGCTCAAATAATTGACTAATGATGACACAAGCTCAAATACAAATTCTCAGCTATTCAGCCCAATATATCTATTTAGGCTATTTATTAGGTCTATTTAGGCTTATTTCATATAGGTTTATTTTGTCCACCTATTTAGGAGGACACAAAAATATCACAATTGAAATTGGGTATTCTGCTTTTCTTTCAGCATGTATAAATCAGTAAAATACAACTGTAAAGCCTTTTTCAATTTTTCTGTCCTTCTTGGGTGCTACTGAGTATTGGAAAGTATTAGATTAAAAATTTTCCAATTTGCAGTTTCAGACTCTATAATTTTTTTTTTTTGTTTATTGCATTTGCGCAGAAGCAATTTGTATTTAGAATTCATATTATCTGTAGTTAAACCTCCTCAAACCTTGTGCTTAGTCAGTAACTGTAGAAAATAAAAGTTGTCCCTAACTGTAATCATGTAGGTATAATTTGGCCTCTTGTGGCTGGTTATAAACTTAGAGAAATCAACGCCTTTTATATCAGCAACTGAGCTCACTTAGGTCATGTGCAGGTGAGCACTCAACAGTGTGAGTTCAAGCACTACAACCATAGACAGAGGATAAATATAATTTAAATACGCATGTATCTCCCTGTGTGGAAATCTACGTAAATGGACACAATATGCTTTTCTAGGATACAATTTTCTTTTTCAAATGTGTATTCCTACTATTTCATAAAGCACAAATTCAAAGGAGCACTAACATACGTCTAAGTACTCATATGAAGAGAAGGACCAGGCATAAGGGGAAATTAGGTAACATAATTTACCCAACTCCCCTCACCCCTTATTTATTTTGGTTTTGAAAGACGAGAAGAAAATTAAAGAAACTGAGCTCCTTGATGATTATTTTGCAGACAATATACTACAACCTCGTCATTCAATTGTCCCTGTGTGCTAAACACTGGAGAGGAAATCATGACTTGAAAATTTCCCAGTTCCCATATTTTTCCCCACTTGTTGCAGTGTAATTTGACAATCTATTCTAACCCTTTGTAATGAATCCTTCATCTGAATTAGCTACCAAAATAGACCTTTCCAGCTTCACATATTTCCAATCCCATTTTCAGCCAACTCTTGCATAGAGCAATTCAAGCTCTTGATTTTGACAAGAGCTAAAAAAGCTACTGAGAACTTGAGAAGAACAGTATCAAATATTACTTCTGCTTCTTGATCACGCCCAATATAAAACTATTGTACCAAGTCTTTTATGGACACAACGTGGATTAGCCTCTTTTTCAGGAAATGCAGGTGTTTGGGGTTCACATGTACCCTGGCTGACCACATGCCATGATGGAATGAAGTATTTTGAATAGATCTGTGGATTGGTGCTTGCACAAACTACTCAGAAGTAGGATTTACAAGCATTTTTAGTTACAAGAAGTTCTCAGTCCCACTGCTGTCGTAGCAGCATGCCCAGAGAACGTGTTGAAACTCTGATTTTCTTTCCCAAGGCTTTACAGTTACAAAATGGCAAGACACACAACCTGGCACAAAGCCCAGCACTGCACTAACTTTTTAGTACCTACTAAATCACAGTGACCACAGACAGTTGCAAAGAAAGTGTCATCAAGTTTAAATACGCAAAATCAGCAGTTATTCTTAGCTACATTCTCAGAAATGACTAAGATATTCCTCTCTGTTAACACAAACAAATAAGATAAAAATCAACCTTTGTCTGACACAAAGGATACTAAATTTTCCATCCAACCACATATAGTCAAATAAACTTTTAGATCTTACTTAGAGAGACAATAACTTTAATGTTAATAGAAAGAAATGTTTAACCTTAAATATCTTCTCAGACATCAAGTATTTTAACTATATTCAAGTCCAAAGAAGGTGCACAAGCTTTAAAGAGCCCTGTAATTTAAGGTGACACTCTTTGATATTTGGCACCAACTTATATATGTTAAACCTTAAAAAATAAGTTCTATCCCACTTTATGAAGTGGTATGTCAGAGGACTGACGCAAACTTTTTCAAATTTAGAAGTTTAAAAGAAACAGTGAAAATAAAATTGTATTGAAAGACAGTATTATTCAGGGTAAGAAAAACAGTCATACTGTGCTCAATGTGTGTTTGTTGTGTGTTTTTTTTTGTTTTGTTTTGTTTTTTAAAGGAGCTTTTTCATCATGGCACAGTGATTCTGAATAAGATTCTAGTACAGGATAAAGCCAACATGGCTACAAAATGTAATCAACAAAGACAGAATTTTCACACACAAAGCCAAGTATATTCAGCATTAATAAAAATCATAAGTTAACTAAAACAATAGTTATCTCCACAGTCCTTTATTAAATGCTATCCTACGAAATTTTTCCCTCTACTGAAATAAAAAACTTATATTCTTTTAAGAAGACTCACAATACAATTTATGTATTTTTTTTAAATTTTGTTGAACACTCTAGCCAGTAAAACAAGCAAGAATTTTATATATACTCAAGGAAGTGCTATCGAACTAGGTCTTAGAAATAACCCAAAAAATACATTCAGCCCATGCTAGAAACAGAGTTTCGAAAGCAAAATAAGTTATTTTTTCCTCTATATTTACTACTGCTGTGCACACTGAAACAAGCTGTAAGTTTCAAAGAGATAAGGAAAAAATACATTTGCTTATTAAAACATGCTAAATTCAGATTGGTTATGTGCTAGATTTATATATTCCTGAAAAATTAATCTGCTAACGCACATTCCTTGAATCCAGCACTTGCTTTAGGCTTGATATCGAGGAATAAAATTCTGTTCTTCACTTTCCCTGCTGGGGGCAATATGACTCCACTTGTTTTCAATGAATGACCAGAAATCACATAGAAGTGGAAAAACTAAAAGCGTTTTAAAATACTAGACTGAGTCCCTGAATTAGAACGGGGGCATTAGCAACAATAATATCTTAATGAAGCTTATCAGGAACTGTAAGCGCAAAGAGTCAATTGAAGTGGCTGGAGAAGGCTGGTTAGATGCTTTCATGTGTTTTTTTACTGTCACTTTTGTCACACAACAGGAGGAATAAACCAACAAAAAAAGTCACTCTAATCAATTAGAGTCAAGTGTTGTACATATCAGCTCTGATTTATATAAAACAACACCACAATCTTGCAAAATAATGATGTATGTTCTTCAAATCCTTTGCAAAACTGATTTTTTGTGAACTTCTGAAATTATGTTGAAAAAGAGGTTAAAGTGACATAAGAGTAGACAAATAAGAACTAATATGAATAGGCATGTCAGATGAAAACCAGGATTTAGAAAACCTTCAGGCCACATTAGTAACGACCACACTTAGAATTTATCAGTATTTTTGCTTAAATATTTTGTTGCAAAATCTAGGTTTACATATTCAAATACATTCAAATAAATGCCTTTTACTTAGTTAAGAAGTTGCAATTTAAAATGCAAACTACTGAAAGATACAACTAAAAACCTAATAGGTTTGACTAGTTGAAATTCAGATATACTTTTTAATTCAGTCCTTTGATTGTTATTTTCTTTTCTATTATGAATTATATTTACATGTATAACATTTACACGTATACATGTACCTCCTAAAAGACTCTGATACCATTCCCTTTATCATACATCATCTGCTTCAAATGCAGGTAAATCTGGGATTTACCTTTTTTTGTGTCCTGTCTGCAGGTGCTTATAAACTTTGCCAAACTTTAATCTTTCATCCTGAAGTGTTGTATGCTACTATCAGCCTTCACACATTTCTGCACAGTATAAAGAACACCCTAGCCCATTTCCAGAAATATGTAGCTGTGGGGAGGAGAGCAATGGCTTATTATTTAAATATAATGATTAAATAAATATTTGAAAAGGCCTGTGGGGTGTCCACGTGCTTTACAATTAGACCTATTTGCTTGAACTCCACACGAAACTGAAAACTGGAAGAAAATTAATTAAAAGATGGCAGAGGGAAGGAAGGGACATTAATTCTTCTCCCTTTTTGGGGGGGCAGTTGCTAGAATACATATTTTTGAAAGCATTTTCCAACTCAAATTAGCACAGAAAGATAAAACCTCTCAACCAGTTATTTCAGCTCAGATATGAGATGAGATCTTAAGAACTTAGGATGGTATAGAGGCATCTTCAGTCAACTTCTTTCATGGATCAACATTTCTAGTTAACATCACTGCTTAAGTCTCTGAACTGAACAGAAGCATCTTCTCTATAATATTAACATCTCAGAGTACCTTGTTATCCATTCCAATGGCTTTCTGTGAGAAAACCTGCGTATTTGGGGTTCATTCCCTCACACTTCCTGACATAGAGATAGCAACATAAGATCAGCTGCATCCATGAAGATTTTTATACATCAGGGAATCGGCAGCTAAAACCTTGAAGTTTCAAATTTTCAGAATACTCTGACAAGTTATAAACATTAAATAATAAGGTCCACTGGAGAGTTAAATTAACTTCTAACATAACCCAGTCATTCATTTCTATGCAACTAGCCCCTTGTTGTCTCCTCCCCTACCACACCCCCCAGAATACCCAGACCCTTAGGAAGCTTACCATTAAAGCAACATTAAGACTTATTACCCGTTTCCATTTTAAAGAAATAAATATTATGCATAATTTTATATTCCCCACACACACTTGGCAAAAGAAAACAGGGATTTCTGTATTAAAAAGATTTAACTGATTGAGACCCTATTAGAAAAGAGAAAGGAAAGAGTTTGTTCCAAGGCTCCTTCGAAAGTGAGAAGAATCCTTGCAGCTGTCTTACATATTACATAACTTTTATATAAAAGAAAGTTTCAAACTGACCAAATAGCTCTAAGGAAGAAAAATGGCTAGACCTAATTAAATAAGTTGCAAGAAAAAAAATAGCAGTATATAAAATTGTGAGACAGAAAGGTGACTTGGGCCTTAGGACACAGCATGGTAAAAGAAAACCAAAACAACCACAACAACCTAAAACGTCTCCACTGCTGAAAGACAGAGCTTGTGTTACACCGCCTTTCTCACCTACTCTTACTGCTATCCTTACACTTCAGCGTGTTCCCTGCTATTGGGTAATTCAATCTCAGTGTCTTCTTTCTCCTGAGCATAACATGTGAAGGAAAAAAAAAATCATTTAGTTCCCCACTGTGGAGGTATCCACATGCTCTGGATAACAGCAGCTGATATGGCAAGGATGCAAGAGTAAAGAGCCTATGAAATGAACATCCAGAACTGCCTACAAGAACATTTGCCTAAAAATGATAATGCTAGAGAAACCTACAACCCTTGGTCAGATTAAACACTAACCAGGAGACTACCAAGAGGTTTTAAAGAGTCATCTCAAAAAAAAAAAAAAAAAAAAAAAAAAAAAAAAAAGTATTTGTTATAGTATGGACAGAGAAGAAAATAACTGAGTAGAGGATGAAGTCCAGTTTGAATGCTGTCAATCAATGCCAGAAACTGGCAATGCCAGAAATCACTGACATCGCCTTCCCCACCAATCTCTGCATGTGAAGGTTTGGGTGTTTTCTCACCAGCATGTGGATCACAGGGGTAGCACATGCACACAAAAAGCACTCACACCTCCAAAGACAAGTAAATAGGGGAAACCTCAATCCCAGAAGAGGACATGTGTTTGTGACCCACATGTACTGTGAGGGAAGGAGATGTATGCCACTCTGGGGGTTGCTGGTAGAGTTGCACCTTAGGGGGATTATGAATTGCTTCAATCTCAATTTGACAGAAGTCATGCGAATTGAGAAGTTTGGGAGTTTTTTGTGGTGAGAGGACATTGTGGGTTTTGTAGTTGTGTGTGGTTTTTGTTTGTTTTCTCCTGCAATACCCCACATCAGAGACAGACAAATCCAGACCTGTAAATGACTTTGGCAAGTAGAACTTGGACTTAGGTTGCAGTTCCACTGCAGCCTGACAATGTCCTATTAGCTGCCAGCATCCTATCCTCTCCATTAAAGCATCCCCAACTTAGAGCTGGTGCCATTTTCCAGTCGCTCCATGAACCATTTCCTGAACAATTTCAGTGGCAGACATTGAATAACCCTTCTTGGAGGGTCCAGGTACTTTGAGCGGGCCTAAATATGCAGCCAAAACTGAGGTGACACAGCCCTTTGCTCATTTGAATCGACAGAGGTGTCCAGGACTTGGATAACAGGTAAGCCACACAATTTTAACACAAGCTGAATCTTCTAAGCTCCCTTCAGATGTCAGCTGCTATCAGTTTGTTTTACAATCATACCAAATAAATACATGTTACTCTTTTATTGCTTATCAGATATAGCAAGTAAGTTTAATATAGTATTTTTGGTTCAGTTCCCTACTACTACAGGGATTTGAGTCCCTTTCTCTAATTCTAACCATGCTCAAGGCCAATTTTAGGAGAGGCCATCACTGTTGATCACAGTTCTCCCATGGAAGTCATGCCACAGTGAAGGAAAGCCGACATTTGCTAGGTAAGAAAGAAAAAAGTTTACCTGTGATCCACTCCCTTGTACAAGAACTTCTTCCTAAATTTTGCATTAAGAAGCCAACGAAACAGCAACCAAACTGATAGAACAGGTTTGTGCCACCTGATCCAACTACTGATGAATCCCATCTAAAGATCCGTGTTTCTGGCCAACAATGCCATCTGCTTCCCCTTCTAACCAATCCTGCCGTACACCCAGCCTAAAGATAAGCCACAAAGGAGTGTATGCTAAAAGAAATTAGTAACTGTTCTGTTCTCCAGCTTTCTATCAGCATTTACTGACAACAGTACAGCAAGATACTGCAAATAATTTCAGGGTTTTGTTTGCAAGGAACCCAGCTGTGCTCTCCAAGAATACAAACTGGGATCTCTTGAGGAAGGAGATTCACAAGCACAGAGTGAACCTGAATGGAAATACTCATGTAGACAACCATAGACATAGCCTTAGATCCCCATACCTACAAGTCTCAATTTGTGTCTTCATAAGTAGTTATTATCAGATTCTCTAAATGAGGAATGAGTATTTGTGTATGACATGAAGTAGCATAGCTGATCAAGGTAAGTGATGTTATCATACGCAGAAACTAAAAAAAATTCCATTAGAAAAATACACTATTCTACCAAAACATAAAAAGCCAATCTCATAACAAAAGAAAACAAAAAACACAAGAACAAAACAACCCACCCCAAATCAAACAAACATCATTTTGCCTAGAAAGCAAAACTAAGGATATAAACATATGAAAAAGTCATTTTGTAATATTAAGACCAACTACATTGTCAAGATGTGAAAAACAAATATAAACCAGTCAGCTTCATAATGAAATTAAGAGGAATGTTTTTCTGAGTTCTTACCAATCAATTTACATAACATTCAGGTGGTTTTTATTTTGCTGTGTCATGACTGTCATCTTTGATTTTGAAATGAAGAATTTTGTCTTATGTAAAAGGAATTCATATACAAGTCTTCTGTTCCCTCCAGTAAAACAAAACTTACATTCATAGATAAAGTTACAAAGTATAATCATTTTGTTTTGAATGTTGCACTTCAATTACAAAACATCTAAAGTGAATATAGGTGTAAATGTAAAAATAACTATGAACTAGTGAAATCTTTCCTACAGTATGTCTCCTTACCCATTAGCAACTACTGAAAACAGGGTAACTGCTATTTAAAAAAATCTTTCAGCTAAATACATAGCTTTCCCATGGTTTGTGCTAACAAAGTTTCAAGTTAAAAGCAAATTTTTTTAGAACAGTTTTGTGTAAATATTATCATTAAAATCTACCAGAACATTTTATAAACTCATTCTTGGTACCACTAAGTTACTTTGCTTGAACCACTGAAAATTCTCTAGCCACATTTTACTAAGCACAATTTGCTAGCAGTCTTTAAGCATGACATATTAAAAGTACTGTATCTACATAACAGACTAGTATTGAGTGTTCTAGAAGTGCTGTTATCTGTATTTATCATACAAATTGCCCTGGCCATTCTTTGCTTCATAAAGCAGGTAGCTGAGAAACAGAATCAAACTAAAAAATTAGTACAAACCAAAAGAAAATAAGTGCCTTTCAGGTTTATTTGTCCAATTTCTTCAACAGTCAGAAGCTTTGTATAATCAGGATTTCAGGAAAAAAAAAAAAAAAAATCAGATCTCATTTGTAGCAATGAATATACATAGAGAGGACCCACATGCAGGAATGCAGTGCTTTGAAAGTCACTTACTTTACTCACCTAACCCAGGTTGTATGCAGCTATTAGTTATACAACTCCAAAAGTTATTTTGCCTTTTTTTTCCCAAAAAAGCCCTGATTTGGTCTACAGACCTTTACACAACAAACTGGTTTTCAAACAAGAAATTCTGCTAAGACTCTGAAATAGCTCCAGCATGGGATACCTATTAGAGTGGGCTAGAGATTCCAGTCTACTAAAAGTTTTCGTAGTTCTTCCTCTGAAGTGAAATCTCATCTCTAAAACACACATAGAATACAACTTGGTAATTCCAATAGCGGAAGATAAATATATGTATAAATGTATTTTAATGGCATTCTTAATCTTACAAAGAACTAGAAGTATCTGAGTTGAAAAATATGGGCCTTATTTTATAATACTTTAGGACAGGGATTTTTAACCTGTGGAAGCGAGGCTTCTGCAATAACTGTATTTTAATCACTCCACAACTGTTTTGAACCTTTTTCCCACTTTTAATAAATACTGAATATTTTCAATATTGAATTTCCCACATCACCAGCTGAACAAGAAATCTGATTGAGAGTTACCTCTGGTGCTTAGGTTGCTGGTTAGTCTATGCAGGGTCCCAAAGCAGCTTAAGAATACATTTTGCCTCATCCATCTGGTTGTGAAGGGGTAAGGGAAGTAGCTAAGCACGCTGTCAGGAGTATAGAAAGTGCAGGGGTAGGACCCTGAAGGTACTGTAAAAAAGTGAAGTCTACAGAGTTTGAGAAATGTGGAAAGGATTCTGGTTATTGCAGCACATCTTTCTGTGTGCAACACAAAGGGAAAGTGTAGTCTTCAATGATACGTCAATAAAATTATTTTAATCATGCCAAAATAGATGTTGAAAGCAATATTGGTCCCTGAAGTCACTGGAGAACCAAAACATATTAAGGATAACTCCATAAATTTGTAGTTGTGCTTCCAAGAATTTGTCCTAAACCTGACTGAAATGACTATTTTCCCCCAAGTTCCTCTAGAGGAGACCCAGACCTGAAGGAAAACAGACATGTCAACTCTTATACATCAGTGTTTGCTGTGCCTCTCTTCAGAGACTCTCCTGCACGGCTTGTAGTCTACTGCAAACAAAGACAATGCTTTAGTCATCTAAGAATTTGTGTCAGAAAAGCACTTATATAAAGAATAATTGAGCAGCTTCCTCTTAGATGTCTACTTAGAAACATTACCTGATGATTTCTTAATAGTCTGCTTTAGATAACTACTGCATTTTTTGTGTTACCAAAACAGTTTAATTGCACATTAATGATACTTTAAACTGTCCAATGAATTCTTATTATGAAGAAATTCTCTAAAACTATCTCAGGTGTACGAAACCTTAGATAATACACATTGCACCCTTTAGAGGGTGCATTATGTCTACTACATTCTCACTCTAGGAATTACATTAAATTTTCTAGAGTGGGCAGGCAAAATAGTCATCCCCTGCTTCTCACCTCCTTGGGTGTGGGAAGCATGAATGAATGTTGTGCTTTTTTTTTTTAAAAAAAAATGGGTTATTAGTATTTACTGATTAACAAGGACACATAAAAGCTTCATAAACAAAAGAAAAAAAAATCAGCCATGATTTTTCTTGCAAATTAATTTCAATTCATGGTTTTGAAAGCATTACATGCAAACACTGACTTTGTTCTGCAGAAAAATCTCTCAAATGTACTCTTCAAATTAAAACGACCCAATAATTTGAAGAAAATCTTTGGGTTTTGTTATCTTAAGCATTAAAAAAACTGATTCAGTATAGCTACTCATAAACAGAAGTGACAGAAACACAATCTTGAAAAAGATTTTCTATTTCCTACGCATCATATGAACATATATCCAGTTCTGCTGCATGAAGAAATAATTTTCTAATTTTGAAGAAGTCTCAAACTTCTCAGTTGCAGGAAGAACCAGTAGAACATAGGCAACTCCTGAGCAGTCTTAATGCAATAGTCTTCAGGAAATGTCAAAGACCCTTACATTCTTAGGTGTCCATGGAACTATAAGATCTCAAGCTCCATCTGTGAAAAGTTATTTAGGTAAGTGCTGCATGTGCTTAGGAACTCTTGATTCTTGCTTCAGTTGTGTTTTGAGGATTTATTGAGTACCTGATGGAAGCACAGTGATTGCAAACCCATTTTTAGTTCGAATTATAGGATGAAGCGCAGATGCCGAAAGCAAGGACTGAAAAGTCTCCTCCTGCATAAAGGAGTTCCTTCACCATTAGCTGACAAAAATCATGCTCTTTGTAGCACTATTAATATTTTAATCTTTTTGTAAAGTAGCCTGGCTTCCTGCAAAGAGTTTAGAATTTTCCTAAACAACAAATGGCAGAGTTTAGACTATCCCTTACCAACAAAGGGCAGATTTGTTAAATTAGTCTTCTAGGGCAAAGGTTTGAATTCTGTGAGACCTGGGAGAACACTTGTAGAGGTAAAATACTGAGCAGGTTTTCAAAGTAATAGGTACCACACTAAGCCTTATGTCACTGCGAAATACCGAGTCTGTAATTCAAACTTGTTTTGGTTTCTTTTTCAAAAGGAAGAGTGAACCAGTTTTTTCCACAATATCTTGGCTTCCAAATAGCGTAAACCAATCTTCAATACCACAGTTTATTGTTGTCTCAGTTGCTACAGCTACTCTTGAGTTTCTTTTGTTACCCAGCTTACAACGCACTCAAAAAATAAACTAATCCCCCAAAAAACCCCACACCAGTCACTGCATTTCGAAACAAGTTGCTGCTCAATCTTAAAACATGTCTCTGCACGCAAGGTGTGGTTCTATTGCAACCTGAGCCAACGTGATTGATTGCTGCTGCAGTTCTGTCCTACTGTCCTTCTGTATCTTTCTCCTTTGCATTAAGACTTGTTGGCTTTTAGGGATGGTGTTTCAGCACAGCTGTTACAGATAGAATAAAATACATAATTAAAAAAATTTACTTAGGTTTTTTTTTTTTTTTAAAGGTATCTGCCTACACAGTCCCCTAAAGCAGCTAAGCATAGGGGTGCAAAAGCATTTGTAGATGATGCACACAAGTCCCATTCATCTCTGGCAAGATGACTGAAGGCAAGCATCAGTCATGCAGGCTGTCATGGAACAGCAGTGACAAAGGACCTACAGATCCAGTGCTAAAACAGCAAGACAGGTGTCTGAGGTTGAGCAAGAACAGGATGAAACATTTGGGAGTAGGATCTTTAATTTCATCAACAAAAGAAAAAAAAAAAATATCCCCCCCAAACCAGAAAAGACAGACACTAGGTAGACCCATACTCTATAATCAAAGAGTAAAAAACGACGGTGAAAGCAAGACTATTTAAAGTTCTTAACTTCTGAAATGGCCATAAAATTACAGCCAAATAACTTGTCTCAGACATATTTTTGGAGGTGAAAGGAGTTGGAAGATGACAGAGACCACAAGCATTCAATAGCATTACAGTAATATATTTTTGTGGTAAATATTTTTTTTAAGACAAGTACACCTACAGCTACTACTCAGGCTGAGCAAGCAGAACGCTAGCTTAAATAGGAAGGGTAGAAGATTAGAAGGTATTTGGGGATTAAAGAATTTGGGCTATCTAGGTTTGGTTCAGATCATGTGCATAATCCAGCAGAAAAGTACGCCAAACATGTGATGAAACATCCAATTTCCCAAAGGTCAAGCATGTGCTCTTCTCTTGCAAGAGTGCTGTCCATGTTTTACGAAGTCCATTTTTTCCTCATTTGGAAGACACATTTCAACACAGATCTTTTCAAGAAGGAGCAGTGAGTTGGCAGCCAAACGAGAATTTAAGTTAGCATTACCTAGAATTTTTTTAAATATATATACACACACACACGTATATATTTTAAGCTACCTTCCACTTTTTATGCTGCATTTTTAAGCTGATATTCAACCACCTTCCAGCTTGAAGGAAGAGTTGACTCAATAAGAATGTGACTCTGAGTTCTACTTCATATGGAAGTTGATAAGGAGCAGAAAAAAAATGTTGTAGAAGGAGCTGTACAGCTCAAGTTATCTGTAAAGTAGGGATTAGATTAAAACAATCTTCAAAGTTTCAGTGTAAAGTATTTTCCAGTTGAATGGAATGAATGTGAATTGCAAACTCTCATTTATGAAGAAAGCAAGCTTTAGAAAGTGCTAAAACAACTTCTGGAAACAGACAAAGTGACTGCAAACTGATAAAGGGAGAAAATAATTTGGAGAAGTAGAAAATTCAATGCTTCGTTTTATTTTGTAGTTATAGACATTAAGACAAGCTAAACATTCAAACTGTTTTCTAAAAAATAAGCTTTCTGCCTTTTATATGGGTTGTGCTGACAGCTGGGGTAAAAAGAGTTGTTTTAATTAAAACTCTACTCTAGGGAAGATCTTGTGGAACCAGCATCTGTAGCTGGCCTGATGAATCTCCAGTAAACAAACAGACAGGGTGATTTAGTACAAGTGCAAGTGTTGTAGAGGATTACAAAAAGCAATTTTGCTGGCATTTCTGAATATTCTGAATATAAAGCAGTACTATTTCTAACAAAGCTACATCTAAAATGCAACTGTTTCAGGAAATACAGACGAAGCAAAAGCCCCCCTACTCATACACTTGTTAAAAACATTTAGAGTTGGACAGATACAGTTTATTCTACTGCATCTCCTAACACATTTTGCACTAATCTGACTCTTAGCAACAACAGGTTTAATACACACAATAACAGAAAATCAGATCTGAAGACATTTTTTTCTGAGGGAAAATATAGCAGTTTGAAAACACTAGCACTTTTTTTGGCTTTAGGTACTCCTATAGGAGAGCTGGCATTTCGTAAAATAATCTCCAGTTTAGATGAAAATGAGACAGTTGCATTAAAAAAAAAAAAAAAGACGCATATATATTTTAACACACCATTAAATGTCATATCTGGAAGAAAATTTGGGAAAACGATATGTTGAGTCACTTACGGATTCCACCACTGGCATCAGATAACTTCATGTACTACAAATTTTGTAACAATAGTTATGGCATAAAAGCAATTATGCCTTTTTCTACTCAGTCTTAAGCTCCTGATGTTCTCATAATTTTGCATTCTCACTATGGTTCAGTTCATAATTCTTATACTTTGAAAATATTTGATACTGACTTCTAGACAATGTTTACATCACCTTGCAGACTCACAAAGAGGTGGGTTTTTTTTTAAACTACAATATCAAGTATCTTCCAATATAAAGAATTAGAAGCTACTTCACAACTAAGTGCCTCATTAAAACACGCTGACCAATATAGCCAAACTGAGCAATGCTACATAGAGTGTGCCTCTCGAGTGGTCCAAGGATTCATATGTAAATAATCTGATTTCAGAATCTGAGCTTGAATGTAGAAAAATGTTTCAGAGTAGCAGCTTCAGGCTCCAAGACAGGAATGATCTAGTTTAATCCACAGATAGTAGAAGAGTAAAAGGTGTGAGTAAAAGGTAGTTTGGCCATGATGGAGTTCAAATACTTACAACGTCTGTTTTTCAACATCGACACGAGACATCATAGCTCACCATATAAGAGAAGTATTTGATAAAAATACTATATTTGTTCCCTGTGGCTATTTATGCAGAATTCAGGAGGAACATGGTTTCCAACAACAACGTTTCTATCAGTATAGTCTCTATTAGTGTAATGCTCATTAGAGATAAGACACACTATCTAAGTGATATCCTGTGCTTAAAATTCCACATGAAGATTTCATAAAATATTAGGGATACTCAGGTTCTGAACTTACATAAGGTATATATATTCAGTCAGATTAGACCTTTTCCAAAACAAGTGTGATGTGGTTAGACTATAAAGGCGACTAGTAGATGGATGTAGAGATGCTTGCAATATCAAAAAGACTTAAGATTTTTCCTGTTATTGATGCTATAAAACATGAGCTAAACAGCTTCATTATGTTGAATACAATTGGACCTCAAAGTTTGCAAATAAATACTGTTATAATCAGGAAGAAAGTATTATTGCTCCATGCTGCTATGCAAAATATTTTTCCCAATCCTGTTTTCTTTCATTAATGTAAACACAAGGCATGAGTTTGCACATGTGTTTATGCATGCACAGGTGTATTTTCTGCTTGCATATCATTTTACAGTGTTTAAATAGATTGAACATAGGGACAATATACGAAAATTCAAGGCAAGAGCACTGGATAATGCAAATGACTGTTAGAAGCCTGCAGTAATCAGTCTGTAATTTCCATTCAGGAAGTGTCCTAACAGTTCAACTCCCCATTTGCTGCCCTTCTTACATTCCTGTCCCCCAACTTAGAATAAAGAAAACCATGGAAAGAAATATTAACCTGCAAATAAGCCATGGTTATACCACAGAGCGAAGGGAAAGAAGATAAACGACATCAGAGACTAGATTTCATCTTGAAGTCTTTTCTTCTCTCCTCCTCCCACCTGCCCACCCTCCCTCAAAAACAAACAAACAAAAAAAAAAAACCAGAAGAAAAGAAGATGGTATTATTAAACCTGAAATCATAGCTGATGTCTCAGAATTGCTAAGGAGTACTCAAGAAATATTACATACCTATACTTTAATAGCTTTCCATAGACGATTTCAAAAGAATGCTATATTAATGGGTTTACCATCGCATACTTGCTTTGAGGAATCCTCTTTAGAGCCTTTACATGCTTTAAGTTCAGTCACAGCTAGTAGCTCCTTTGTGTACAAATTAAGAAATAAAAGTCTTCACCACTCAGTAACTTACATTGCACTCAGCACCACCCGTGAAAAACTAGTTCATGTTCGACTCCATCTGATATTTTGAAAAAGACCCAGTCTAACAT
Source organism: Pampusana beccarii (assembly GCA_013399365.1). Lineage (NCBI taxonomy): Eukaryota > Metazoa > Chordata > Aves > Columbiformes > Columbidae > Pampusana > Pampusana beccarii. The sequence goes on along the minus strand of VWYH01010171.1, from coordinate 880,382 downwards.
ATTATACAGTTACGTATCGTTTCAAACAGAAAACGCACTGCATTACAGTTATAATACTGTCTGCAACACGAGCAGAAATAAATTGAACATAAACAGAAGGGAAAGTATGCTATCCTTTAGATCAAGTATAATAATTCACAAGCAAAAGGTAAGCATTTTCCATTTCACTGATTTCCCGAGTATTATCCAAGTATTGTTATGCTGCACTGATATAAAAATTAATCAGTTGCAACACAAGTTGCCTTCCCCCCCAATACTTCATTACTAATATAGGGAAGCCAACATTTTTATAATATTTCTAAACTCTATTGAGATGAATAAACATATTTTTGTTCTGGTGTTTACCTACCGAACTTTACTTTTTTGTGTGTGACTACACACATTGCTATGTGCATGAAATAGGTGGGTATGATGAACACAAAAAGAGCACAGGATGGCAGACAGTGAATTGCAATGAATGCAAGACACTACTCATTCTGTGCCACTCAAATGTACAGAATGTTAGGTTACCCCCATGCTTTTATATAGTGTATGTATGTACATATGCCAGCACTGCACTGAAGGTCTTTTGCAAAGATATATGTTCACCCTGCCTACAGCTAGCCAGGAGACAGTCAAAAGAAGCATTCTCAAGCCATAGTTCCACAACCATTTATACTGGATGTGTGCACAGCAACTGAGATTTGATTTGCATTAGACATAAGAACACAACTACACTTCTCCCTCAAATTAGATGGTGCAGACAATATAGCCTCTGTGATGGCTTTGTGCACTATACTGGTTACATGACAGGTACAGTAGAACAGATAAGAGTTAATCTGGCATAAAGCCTGACAATAGCGTTAACTTGTCTAAATTCCCGGGAAACTGTTGAGTTAGCAGAATGTTCGTACTGATCAGTGCTTACCATCATGTAGCTGCAACATTCTTGATTAGAAGTAGAACCCCTAAAGCTGGGGGTTCAGCCTGCTGTTGAGCCATGGCCTCAGAACAGCACACCACAACCGTAGCACACACTGTGAGCTGCAGGTTGCTCCTGTTGAGCCCGTTTACACAGACACCCAGCTGCTGTTCTGCCTGCCATCCACTGAGGCTGAACCACATAGAAAGCAAAGGCTTAAAGTAAGAACAATATCTTGCTTCTTGTGGCTCTTAATTTGTGTTAACATAAAGCATGTTACAGGTAATTTCACAGGTAATGAGTGTATACAATTGTTTTACTGCTTGGCTTTCTTGAGCTACAGCACTGTACCTAACTTAGCCTGAAAGTTTAGCTGTGCAGAAATTTAGGTGAAGAAAACAGTAAGCAAGTGAACATTTATTACACCTCCCTTAATAACAGTTGCTTTTCGCTACCTAAACCCAGCACAGTAGTTTGCGGCAAGCTTATTTAAAAGGAAGAGACCCTTTCCTTTTTAAGTACTACAGACCCTACAACTAGCCTTGAAAATTCCTTTAAATTTCATAGGTTCACATATGAAGCTGTGAAGAAGCTTATCTTGCATATACTAGAAAGAAAGGCCTATTTTTAATAGCACTTAATTCAAAAAGTACAAAACACTTTTCAAAGGGTAGGAGCACAGATCTCCTGAGGAATTTGATTATATTTCAGTACACATGGACTTTAAATTAGTGAAAAAATACAGATAAAACTGTCCAAGACTCAGCCATCCCAAGACACTAGTTCATCAGAAACCTGCGCTCCCATTCTTAAAATAAATCACCATTCATCTGAGAACCATGGATTAAGGGAATAATGAGTGATATCACAAGGAGAAACCAATTTTGGTCTTTTTTATCTGTGAAATTATTCTCCAATTTTTAGGGTGTTAACTTTTAAATTAATATGGAATTAGATCACCACAAATAAAGTACTTTAATATTAAATTTAGAATAAGCATATTTTACACACACTGCCAGGCATGCACACAGTTTGGGATCCCTGAGAAAGAGTAAGCATAAAGGTAGAGCAGTTGCTTAATAAAATAAATTTCCCAGTGGTCGTTTCAAAGAATGTGTTATCAATTTGGGATCTAACAATTTTTTTCCAGCCCAGCTAATAAGCTCCCATTTAACTTGCTTTGTTTCTATTATTTGGTACCAGCACTTTGTTTTGTTGGCTTTAACAGTCCCAAAAGTCACAATTACTTTGCAAGTAATTACTAGCATTCCCTGTGATACTAACATCATGCAAGTTCCCAGAATAATAGATTCCCCCAGAGCTGAAGTTCCTACTTGTTATGACTAGCTTATCCAAAGAGCCTGTCCTTGTCCCATCATGTTTTGAGAGCTGCAGGCTGAATTCAGTTGTTGCCATACAACACGTTTGACAAGCAACTCTTGGGACCATCCCTCAACCCCCTAAAAGTGCAGGTTGCATATAACAGAGTGGAGAAAGGGTGGTCACATTCCTAACAGTGATGCACCCCACTCCAGACAGAGGTTCAAACCTTCAAAGAAAGCCCTATACTGACTAGCATTTACTAACAGTTCAAAGGAATTAAATAGTAGTGTTGTCTTACAGAGGTACAGAAACACAGAGCAGAAGTGATTTGCCCAAAGAGAGACTAATAACAAAGGACAAAAACCTAATCAAACACAACTAGTTTCACAGCATAACAGGAACTGGGCCAGTTGAAATCTGTCAACGAGTAGACATTTCTGATCATCTGTCAGAAAACGCACTTTTCTGTCCAACAGAAACTTCTTAGGCACATCCGCATCACCTGTTACACTGACCTAAATCCTGCAGCTCATAAGTCTGTTGTGATTTGATAAGGTTTCTGCCTCCCTACTGGTAAGCAGAACTCCAAGTCCCTAAATACAAAATACAGAATACTTCAAAAGGATGGACTCAATTTGAACATTACACCCTGCAACTTCTTGTGAGGACATGTCAGACACTGTGTTTTTGTGCCACCATTAGCAACCAATCCGGATGACCTCAAAACCAAATCACAGCAGTGGTGACTTCAGCGGAGGAAGGCACTTTGATAGGCATCTGAGATTAAATTTGATCCATCTTTTTGAAACGCCTCGTACTACTAGATCTTTAAGGTGAAAGAATATTTATTTTCTTTAAGAAAGTGAAGAACTGGAGAGAAAAAAAGGAAAAAGTCCTCACACAACTGTCTGCAAAACACTGCATAAAAAGCCTGAGTTAGTGTATCGTGTGTTGTGTAGTTTGTTTTTTGTTGTTGTTGTGGTTTTGTTTATTTTCATCAATTTTAGTAGTACACAAATGGAAACTGCTGACAAGTTCACAGAAATAGACTCTTCAGTGCTAGCCATTTAGCTTGCCTTCACTAAAGACCCACTTTTATACCAATTAGTTTGCCTGAAGACAAGGAATGCATGGCTGCTTGAAGGATTCTCCCCATCAGATACAACACATCACATAGACACAGCCCCAAAGATAGAATGGGGAGGGAAGTGGTTTGATTTGCATTTTTTGTATGTTTAAACACAAACAAACAGTTTTGCAGCAGAAATTAATAGACTTGTAAACCCCTAAATCCTTCACTTTCTAGAGAAGCAGTATACATTTGGGAATTATATGGCAAACAGCTCAAATAATCAGAAACAGTAATTACAAGGCTGACAGTTCCAAGGATTAATACTGTGTGTCTAAATCAACTCCCCTGAACATTAAGCAATGCACACTGTATTCGTGGACATACTCTTGTTACCCACAGAGGTTTAGTCAGACCTCAGCTGAGCATTACTTAGGATATGTGTAGTAGTCCCATACTTCATAAATTTAAGACTTCTTTCCTCCCTCAGCTGTCCCACCATTCCCCCCCAAGCATAATACATAGTACAGAAAGAAGTGTTTTATCCTCTTACACCAAAGAAAGTGACCCCATTTCTCGTATTAGCAGAAGTCTGAAGCGATTTTTATGAACACTAAACAATTACAACAAGTACAACACTAGCAATTCTCTCTCATAGATTAAAATATTTTTCTTTTTTAAAAAGTCACCTCCAATTACTTTTAGAGTCAATCTTCACAGTGACAAAAATCCTTTAAATAGATATCACAAGTTGCTCTACAGAAAATCTGGAGCAATAGCTCCAAGATGTGTGGAAAGCATTCAGCTCTAGAAAGACTATTTCACTTATACACTTAAAGATAACATATCAGCATTATTAACTATTTATTTTTTCATCAAAAGAAAGGGCAAAGTATTTTTAAGTTTTACTTTGCAAAAACAATACTACTGCAATATTCATAACCATTAAGAGAAACAACCTAACACTCCTGCACAGCTAAGTCACAAAGATTAGTTCTTACTGTTCCTTTGATTTTAAAAGGTAATAAGTGCTAACTTGAGTTCCCAATTGTTGCTAATGCAGAATCTGTGCCTTTTTGTAATGATCTGCATGTGAATCACTTAAAATATTCAGCTTCATTAAATCTGACAGCTCAATAATTTACATGTTGATTGTTCTCACTTTGAGTACTTGGAATTTAGCAACACCCCCATGCTCCTACTTACATATTACTTTAACAAGCTTAACACAAAACACATTTAAGTCAAATTTAGTGGAATCAGTTTTCAAGTCCAACTAAATTTTAAGAAAGTGATCTGAAAATCTGCACAATCTATTAAGTGAATCGCATAAGGGCAGCATGTTAATGTCAAGAATTCCCAAGCTTGTAAAGCATCACAATTTTTAAAATACAATATGGTCCTGCAAGATTTGCATATGTTTTCAAAAACCGTCCTAGCTTGTGTAAAGCTAATCTCCAGCATGTTGAGTCTGCTCTGGTTTCATATTACACAACCTCTGAATGTCTTCCTCACTGGATATGAAATACTGATGGTATTTTTCATATTTCGTGTTTTTGTCAGTGCAGTCTCTATAACAGAATCACAGAAGTTCTCAAGCAACAGAACTGCTGTAGAGCCAAGAGCTGTAAAACCTCTGGGTTGGGTTGAGATATTCGCTGTAAGTCTACAGTCTGAAGCCACTCCAAGAGTAAAAAGGGGAGCTGGAGAAACCAAAGACTTTGGTGAATTCTGAGTGGCTATTGCCACTGGAAGACCAGTGGCAGAGTTGCTACACAATTAAAGAAACTGAATAATGCTGTGTCCTTATTTCTCCTCCTTTTCAAACTGAACTGCTTGCAGCACTGTCATACCCATCTCCAGCTATTAGACAGCTGTAGCTGGAGAACATAGTAATTGATTACTTGGACGAGAACACTGGCCTCAGCTTTAATGCTATGATGTTTTACACAGATCCTCGTGAAATTGTTCTGATAAAATGCTTTTTCAGATCATTTATTTTTTTTTTTCTCCTTCAGAAAGAAGCTGTAGAATGCTAGAATTATAACTTCCCCGCAGCCCCATTGCACCTATAGAACACATTTTCACAGGGTTCACCACATACCAAAATGAACAGAGAATAAAAGCAAGGAAAACCAAGATACTATACAAAGTATTAACTCAGTCAGGCAAGCTTGGACTCTTTTGAGAAAATAAAAAGTTTAAAGCTTGTATCCAAAACAAGCCAGCAAGACTGCAGAAGTTTAATTTGTCTATACTTTATATATATTTTATGACTGTGAAGAGCAATACAACTCCTTGGGGAATTTTTGTGAAACAATTTAAAACTGAGACAGCAATTATTTATGAACATGTGCCTCATCGCTCCTTGAATCATTTCAGCTAGTGTATTGTTACCCTAAGATTCCCAGAACACTCCAGCTGATACAGAAAAAAAAATTAGCTGCCCGTGAGAAAGAACAGTATACGACACCTCTTAATTTTCTCATTTGAATGTATTTTTGAATTATCCTGGAAACCATTTCTTCTCATGCCTGTTTGAATCTGCTGCATTGCAAGACCTGCTTCTAAGTATAGCAGAGTGAATTGATTGAAATCCTTCAATGTGTCAAACGAAGAATTACAAAAGGATGCAACATCACTTATTTAATCCTGTATAATAAATATGAACATGGGAGTACCCAAGCATGGAATGCAGACAATTTTAAAATCTTAAGTCTCAGTAAAACAAAACATTGTTTCCCTATTTATAATACAAGGCTTCAAGATAGCAGTTTAGATAAGAAGTTAGTGTAATATAGAATATCTTTAAAATTGCAGTACATAACACACATGGAAGAAATCTATGTTGTATTTGTGCTAACCTTTATAATATTTGCATCACCATGTTTTGATTTTAGGTGAAAACATATTTCTTCCTCTCATTACAGGTACAGGTACCTGAATTTGCAGCTTTTCTCCCACTAAGTAATACCCAGACATCCCATTTTGTTTTTTTCCATGTACTAGAACCCCACCAGTCTGGACATTTGAAATACTTTTAAGGAAGCTTCACTCAAATTTTAGTCACTGCTTTCTTTTCAACTCGGCTTTAAAGAAAACTCACATTTAAATAGTAGAAACAATAACTTTTGTAGTTTCTCAGTTTTGAGTAAAACTAGAAGTCCATATGGACTGAAAAATAAAAAAAGTCATTTTGGGGAATTACCATTTGCGTATATATGTTTCGCAAAAATCTATTTAAATCAAATCTATTTCAAGTCTGACGTTTCATTCATCACAAGTCTCATAATTAATCCACTAGAGTTTGCAAAATTCTGAATCTTTAGTGCTTTTGTAATGCCCAACAAAAGAGATCTGGAAGCTGGGAGGTGTACCCAGGAATGTTCCAACAGGGGTTCAAGTCAGCATTTTAGCCATTTAAGCACTAATTTGCTGGTTGAGCCTTCACCACGTAAGCTGGTGTAATAACTAGTGCTGGACATCATCAGCTAAAAGAACAAATAGGAAAATGAGGACAAGTCCTAGTTAAGAGGTGAGAACCACTATCAGGAGTGGCTCCCTTCGGATTCCAGATCACAAAGATTGTGAAACATGGTTAGGAACTGGACTTGCATGAATCCATTTGCATTAAGATAAAGTAACAAAAGTTTGAAACATCATCTGTTTAACCCATTCTACGAGATTTTCAAAATCCCATACCAGAGGCCACAACAATTTTCATTTATACAATTATGTTAAGGCAAATTTACACAACATACTTTATACAAGAAGTCCAATTGTTCTTTAGACAATTAATGTATTCAAAATTGAGTCAACACACATACACACAAACTTAAACCAGATCAACACAACAAAAACCAAACAAGCTATCCTAAGACAGAAGGTGAATTTGGATTAACAGGAAAGTTGATAATGCTAAAGCTGCAAGGTATAACACAATTATTATGTCACGTCATGTCCTGGGTAAATGTTCATGCAGCCATTATGTAGTCGCAAAAAGTTAAAGATTTATGTCCCAAGGCTGCCTATAGACAATCTGGTGTATTCCACATAGACCATCTTACAGTGAGTTGAGACTCAATTACCATAGTTACAATAAGAGCCAACGGGAGAAATACTGGAAAAAGAGCACACAATTCTCAATGCCCAGCTAAAATGACTGTTCCTCTAGACATATTTTAGAAGACAGGCTGCATTCTGTAGTCTACTTTTCTAATATTTGTCTTAAGACACTTATTTAATTCAATAACAAAGTGCAAACTGAGAAGCAAAAAAGCATTCTTAGATTATGTATATTAATAAATCTTCTCAAGATAACCTAGCATCTACTGTAACCTCTATACAAGTTTTCAGATATGGTACTTTCATTAATATATATTACTAAACATACACTAGTGTAGTATAACCCCAAACTCAGCCAGTATTGTTAGCATGCTTCCTGATTTAAACCACCACCAACATAAAGATCTTGTTAACATACTAATTAAGTAGCATTCTAAAACCAATTTTAGTGTACTAAAAGCTTAAAGGCAATAAAATAAGAACAAGAAAAAACTTTGTTACTTGCTCAGCTAAAACTGCAATGCTTTCGGAAAATATAAGCAATACTTGGTTTGTTATTCATAGTCATCTGTAGGTATTCACATTAACTTTCATTGATATCTGTATGCATATACTGTCGATAAGCAGCATGTTATGGAAAAAATCCATTACTTATGGACAAAGATCCAGTACCCTTCACCAGCTCGATAATGTAAGGTCATTCTAATTACCTTCTCCACACTTTATTCTTGCCTCTGTGGCCCTGGTAATCATGAGGGCTCTTTGAAATGCTGATGCAGCATTATACCAATTTATTTTGAAATATGCTATATGTAACACTAATCATTGGAACTGCACATTGGATATTTGCTGAGGTTACGTTTAAAATTATTAGGCTACATGCTATGAACAAGGTAATGGCAATCCCACACATTTGAATGCTACATAAGCAGTATTTCCTGTTACTAACAGCAGAGAAAGCTATAAATAGTTTTGAAAAACTCCAGGTGTTGGACTAGTTTGTTTTTTTTTTAAAAAAAAAAAAAAAAAAATCAGCCTCTAGTGACTGCACAGGATTTATTCGTGCTTCCTAGTGACTAGTTAGGGACTGCAGCGCAGAACAAATGCTGGGAGCTCCCCAGGCAAAGCCAGTTTTGTACTTCCCATCTCATGCTTTGTACTACAAAATGTTAAATCCACTAGTCTTTATGGCATACTGATTTGATAGGCTTCTCTATCCATTTGACACATAAATAACTCCTTCTGTACTAGAGGGTAAAGTGCACTCCACCAGATTAAGGTCATAAAAATATTCCCCACTTAAAAAAAAAAAAAAAAAAAGAGGAAAAATTGTAGCTCATTCTGCATAAACCTATCAGGATGCTTGAGGGAATTCATAATCAGATGATGTGTAAAGATCAAAAATCTCTCAATTTAACTCAACATTGTGCCTAATGGCTGAGCATTAGAAATCACAACTAACACAGTGTAGCATCATTCTCGTAATTGCCACTTTATAACAAAGGGCTTCCAGAAGGGAAGCAGCAATTAAAATGTATTTCTACTACAGCAATCAGGAATAATGATTTTTTTCTTTTCTCCTCTGCAGTGATATTCATGTACAGTCAAAGGTCTGCCTTGTCCAGCAAATTATGCCCTCTCCCCAAAATCTGGCTCAAAGTAGATGCCTGGGAAGTACATAAACATAAAATATGTATCACTCTTGTCTCAGTGCTTTCCCGCCAGTCACTTTCATTTAGAGCCTTTCCTGAGCTGGAAATGTGAAGGGGTTTTGTGTTAATTACCTCACAGTTCTTAAGGCAAAAGTTTCTCTTATGGTAATCAGCACACGTAAAGGAAGTATAAATTGATGTTAATTTAAAATTTAATAGTTAATATTGCAAGTGTCCCATTCGACTTTGCAGCCAGCAGCAGCCTTTATGGTACAACATGTAGCACTCCTATGCTTCTATGACAAAAGAAGAATAATATTTTGTACTAAAACCAGATGAGTTAATTTGTATCATAATAGCAAATGACTTTATATATAAAGCTATGAGCAAGAACATTAAAAATATGTTTATTATTTATATGCATGGTTTAGAGACCAGTGGTTTTCCTCCTGCTATATCTCTAAGAAAACTCATCACCAACCAAGATTTTTTTTTTTTTTAATAGCTATATAGGAGCTCCGCGGTAGCTCAATTCCATCTTAATTTAAGATAAAAAGCAAAATTAATTATATTTCATTCCAGTCTATTTGACACAGTTTACCCAAAACAGAGCAGCTCATTTTTCCGTAATCAGCAAAAAGTTCCCTTCCTAGTAGAGTGACCATCCCCTCAGCTTTAGGCAGGACCTACGCATACAGTCTCTCAGAGGCACTTTCAATTCTCAAGCCTGACCACTCATCTCCTATGTGACCAGAAGGGCAGTTGTAATAATCAAAGCTTAGGACAACCCTGTTACATTGTGCCTAATGAGGGGGCTGGCATTTTGCCCATCACACACAGAAAGCTAGTTCCATGACTAGTTGTTTATACAGTGAACTGTTTTGCTTATGGAGTGGACCTATTTTCAGTCAAATGAAAAGTGCCTTATGAAAGAGCGAGCTGCAAGAACAATTCATCTAGTCTATCATTCATTCCCTGTCTGAAAGGATTTCAGATTTTTTTTTTTGAAAAAAGAAAAAAAAGAAAAAAAAGGGAAAAAAAGTGAGGCAAAGAATAGTCTATGGATTGACAGATCTGATTTGGTCCTCAGGCCATAGATAGCCATTCTCTCGTCTAGAAGCACCTGCACCTGCAAACTTTTAAAGTTGCTGATCATACAAAAATGCATGTTGTGACTGGTCTGTACAAATGCACTATTGGTAAACAGGCAGATATGATCTTCCCTTCTGCAGCTATCAGATGCCAAAGTCCATGTGTGTGGATATATGCATGCACACACACACACATTTCACACATTGCAGGTGCAGTCTTCAGTGTTTGGTTTGCCTTTGCTAGAGTTAACTGAAAAAAGTCAAAGGGAAGCAGCTGAAAATTTTATTCCCATTAGAACATGAACTCATTTAATTCTCCTAAGAGTGATAACACTTTATTCTCAAATAAGAATGTAAGTCTCTTCTCATAAGCTTGAACACCCACTATCCCATTAAATTTCAGGCAGCAAATGAGCAACTTTTTGAAGGAAGCAGTACCAGTGGCTAAAATAATCATGGTATACATGAAAGGGGTAAAACAGAGAAGAGTAAGACAGAAAAGATATTACTATGATTCTGATATTTAGGCCAACTGATCTTCTAAGAGTATCTTTTATGCTTTCACTTTCTTTGATCTGCCAACACCAGCTTTTTGTTTGTTCTTCCAGTTTAATGTGTTCTGTGCTAGTTGAAGAGCTTTTAGGTATGACCCTCATTTGTGTAAGTTACCCTTGAAAGCACGTCTCCCAGACTATCATCATCATTTTGATTCCATGCTAACAATGCTTCTTTTATGCAAAAAAAAGCTAAAATCTCCAGATCTACACACATCGTGAGCTTATCTCAAAGCTCATCTGGCTGAATAACATGACAGACTCTTTTTCAGTTATTGCTCCACAAAAGTTTCATCTATGCAAATTGGAGTATACTAATTATTTTACATCTGAAAGTAATGTAAAAGTGATGGCTCCAAAATTACTTAATTTGCCATAATTTAGAAAGTTTTCATTTAAGCATAGCAGCGTTCCTTCTAAGGATCTGGGTTTCTGCATTCCAGGCTTACCCGTAACAACAGGCTTTTGAACTGTGCGAGCACCATAAATAGATGGGTTACTCTTGAAGACGGAGGAAAAACATTATCTAAAAACAAACAACTAATGGATTATCCAGTTTCCTAACATTTTAAACGTGTAAATATCAAGGGAGAAGCACATTCATGTCAACACCTTGATTTTCACAAATGTCAGTTCTTCATACTTGGAATAGAAATCTTTGTAATTTCTTATTGACAACCAAATCTGTACTATTAAAACAAACAAAGAAAACAACACAACAAAAAATCCCAAACAAATTATTTTCCCCTCCTTTGATTCAGGATCAGCTGAGTATGGTGGAAAATCTTTATACAAAGATAACCTATGAAATCACTAGAGAGAGAAGAAAAAAGAAAAGCCACACAAACAGAACTGGAAGATGCACATACAAAAAAAACAAACAAACACACACAAAAAAAACAACAACCATTAGAAAGATCAGAACAAAAAGAACTCAAGAACACAGAAGATACATTAATCAAGGAAACTTGTTCATTTACTCTTGTAACTAGTATAATGCACTAACTGTGCATGGCATTCTTTTTCTGACATTTCCAACCAAATTCTGCAATTCATGTTTCCATTTTCAGGGGATATACTTAATTCACCTATTCAAATAACTTTTTTAATATTATGCTCACACTGACCAAACTTCCAAGAAGGCATCTAAACCCACTGAGACTGATTACAGCATAATCTATTGCTTTCCCTTCATACTTTAATATACTTGAATATAAGGGTACTAATTCAATCCAAACCAACTATTTACAGTATGTATAACATACTGAAAATGTAATATCCCTTCCAGTAATCAGCTTTCTCAGTTAAACTGTGTATGCATAAGAACGGTAATCTAAAGAGAGACAGATAACAGGCTCCCTGCTGCTCTTAGCCTCCTTTAAGTCATAGGGTATTTCTACACAGGCAACAAATATAGCTGAACACAGAAAATGCAAATAAAAGTTACCCCCAGTCAGTGAAGCGATCCTCAAAGGATCTCTTGAAACAACAGATTAAAAACTACTTTCTTTACTGGTAGTGAAGTATGTGCATTTCAGTTTTATGTTCAGGAAAGCAATGCAGTCCTCCCTTTTTATCCAAGGGATAGAACTACAAGTGATTAAGCAGAAAATTGATCTTCCTATCCATGATAAAATACTGCCACTCAAGCAACTCCTACAAACTTTTAAAATTTATTTGCCTTTATGTTGAAAAAAACCTATGATTTCTACATATAGCAGGTATTTTCTTCTTTGACATTTCTTCATTGCTTAATTGAGAGGCAAGTGATATGCTTTGGCTTAATAATATCATAGCATGTGGGTACAAACCTATTTTCCAGTTAAAATAAAAGCTGGTATGAAGGAAAAACAAAACAAAATAAAACAACCACAGTTTACCACAGAGCTCTAAAGTGAAAGCTTAATTCTTCCTATTGATTTTTGTGCAACTTAAGTACCAGTTTTGGGGTTTTGTGCCTCTACCTACCCCAGCGTAATTTCAGTTCCACAAACTAAAAACCAAAACTTGAACACCCTCGGCATATTTCAAATAAATAGTATCATGTGATGCAGAAAGACCATTTTTTCCTCACCAATACCACACTGCCACAAGAAACCAAGTTTAAACAAATTTGTGATGATCAGGAGAGATGCAGTTTGCATTTATGTAAATATTTATACAGAATCCTTCAAAAGTTCTCTGCTGCTTTCAAGTAAAACAGACAAACAGCAATAAATAAAAAAGCTCTAGCAAAAACCCCTATAAAATAAATGTATGTGGGAAAGGTCATAAAGCACTTCCTAGGATGATGCATCCTGCATTAGCCCAAGAATTTCATGTTGATTCCCATACTCAGTCAGATCTCTGATTCTTCCTTTACTCAAACAGATCACAGAATCACAGAATGGTGGGGGTTGGAAGGGACTTCTGGAGATCATCTAGTCCAACCCACCTGCTAAAGCAGGTTCACCTAGAACAGATCGCACAGGAACATGTCCAGGTGGGTTTTGGATGTCTCCAGAGAAGGAGACTCCACAACCTCTCTGGGCAGCCTGTTTCAGTGTTCTGGCACCTTCTAAGTAAAGAAGTTTCTCCTCATATTCAAATGGAACCTCCAATACTTCAGTCTGTGCCCGTTGCCCCTTATAGGGAATGAAAAACTGATTCAACATCTGTATCAATTTATATACATACACCAAAATTGCTGGAAGTTGATTTAAGAATACTAAGTATACCTCTACCTTTATTAAAAGATTAATTACATTTTAATCTCAATTCACTGTATGACTTGTGGAGGTTCGAGGTTAGTATAATTGGTTTTGACAGCTCACAGAGATGAGTTTAGGAAAAAGAGGCAGAGACTTAATACTAAGTTGAAAACCAAATAACCAAAATTAGTCTTAATAATACTGCTTTGTAGCAACACTGATTGTTACAGACCCTTCCAAATACAACGGGGCTTATTCTTCTGATCTTGCCCAGACATTGCCCCAGGCTATCATGTCCTGATGCCAGAAACACCCTCCAGCAGCATCACACTCAGCACAAGACTGTCTGTCTCCCTCCAACAACCCTTATTCAACATCTAATGAGAACTGAAACCGAACTGGAAGCTAATAAAAGGTATAAGCTTTCCAAATCAATCCCTTGGTGTTAAACACAGCAACTGGTATGCATTTACTTTTAGATTCAATTGTAAAACAGATATGTGTTTAAAATTAATTTACAAAAGATGCAAAGTTCTAACATGCATAGTAATTTCACGTTGCATTGTTTTGCACAAAGATTGTTCAACATAATCAAGAGAATGTCTTCATGAAAGACAATGAAGACTTTTTAAAATGATTGTTGATTACATATGTCCAGTGTTATTTTTAACTCCAGCTGCAAAAGCCAAATGCAATAACCTGGAAATATCTTGTCATGAACTAGTTTTTTACCTTTGTTTAGCCTTTCAGAAAGCTGACACGTGTTCTCTTTCTATGATAAGAATTTTGTTCTTTGAAGGTTTCCTGTTACACATTAAAATACAGTAAAACTTCTTGTGAAGTTATAGTAACTCATGGCATTCAACGAAAGCACTGAGAATTATAGCCAGCTGAAATGGAGGCCTTTACTCTGATTTGGTTTTGCTTTTTTTGAAAGGTAACTAAAAATTTTGAACAAGAACCATATGATCTACTGAGAGAACCTACTTGTGGCATTTCACCATGAGCCATAGCTAGTAGTCATAATGGCCTTTCAAAACACACTTATAGTAAAGGTTTATAAAACCCATCTTCATTAAAATAAAAAGTTATAACACATACATAAACACTTACTGTTACTTCCTTGCTGTAGAATCTATATTCTCAATGAAAGCATGAAGGTAGAGTTCGAAATTTTTGCCTGTTAAGTCAAAACAACATGAATATGTTAATTTAATATAGAATAAACTTTGAATTGCAACAGCTAATAGAATCTTTTCATGTCATAAATATGAAATACACACACAATAAGGTCTATTTTTTTTTCTTTGTTTTCCATGAATTAAGAATCACAAATGCAGGACAAGTGAAAATTATGTCTTAATAGAGCAACTGTCATAGAATGAGCTAAGAAATGCCACCTTGGGACCATATTAAAAGGTTTCAGAATCTGCACAAATAAAAACCTAAAGAAATGAAAAACAAGCTTTAACTCATTCTAGTACTCCAGCAGTATACAGAAATTATTGCAATAAGACACATTCTCTTATTACCAGCAAAGTAAAATTCCAAGATTAGGACCAGATAATAAAGATATGCATTGGACATAACCCTGCAACTTTTTAAAACATCAAAACCAAGGTGATGGTATCTCCGGTTTACCACTTATTCCATTACACTTATCAAATGTGTCAGATCTGAGAAAAACATAAATCTGTTCACATTGCCAATAGCAGTTCTCTTATATCTAGAACTAGCAATTAGTGCAAAAATAGGTTCTTTTACATTTTTATAATCCAATTTTGACATAAAAAGGGGTATTGCTACAGAAGAATGAAACGGAACAATAAAACAAAAAGGGTTTTTTTATATGTCATTTCCTTATCTGCTTATATCCTGCTTAACTTTCCTCATTCAGGGCAGCTCTAAGTCCACAGATGATGGCAAGTGAGCAGACTGCGATGTGCCCTCTCAAGCTCATCGTCAATGGTGATACATGGGCTCCACGTCAGCTTCATGCGCCAGGCAGAAGGCTGGCACCAGAGACACTGGTACCCATAAAGGGCTGGCAGAGCTTAAGATATCAAGGAGCACACAGCATGCTGTTCTGACAGACTTGAAACACACTAAAAACATGCTTTAAAGGTAAAAAAAAAACCAACCCAACAAAAACAAACAAACAAAAAAACCCAACACCACAGAATAATCAGCTCTTGTCCTCATGTCTGCTCCTGGCAGGAGTTTTCAGCAGGTGGCCTGCTAGGTTGCTGGTCAAAAGGTATCAAGCTATTCAACATGTGTCTAATCTTGAATTTGTGGATATATAAAACATACACATGAAATTATGCAGAATAATTGTAAGTACATTCACATCAACTCGAAGTTGCTAATCAATGATTTATTAATTCACTTAATAAAATCTTAAGAGATATTTAATACTTTTGAGAGATTACTTGCATGACTACTGTATGAACACACTTAAGAACAAAAGCAGGAAGAAACCCCACTGTATTAAGGAACAATTTAAGGATGAACTAAATCTAAAAAAAAAACCGTAATAAAAAGCACACAAGAGTCACCAAGAGAGGTCTATAGAAATCAGTTTTCATATGGTGAATCATAAATAGATGAAACTTTTTTACTGCGCACAGGCAATTTATTATATTTATATGAGCCTATGTGATAGGAAACTGACAGGAAAACTTCACTCTATTTCCGACTCAATACAGGCCCCACTTGTGCTTCAGTCATATTTTACATCTACTCACTTAATACAGTCCCTCAGTCACGGTTATTTCATTCACAAAAGCTCAAACACAGGGACAGTGAGAAGCTGACTGACTGGGTAAAATTTTCCTCTACACTTTTGAAAATATGCACATTGGTAAATGGAAGCAACTAAATATGAATTAAAAAAACAAGAAAATATAGCAGATAAATATAATATTTGAAGCCAAAGATTATCTAGAAAAGGGCTTGGAACTGCAAGCACATCCTCAGTACAACACAGAGTACTGCAGAGAAATGCATCTGCTGGAGGTTACTGACTCCAAAGCTATAAATTAGCATAGAAATCTCAGTATAGATCTGCAGCTGACCTAACAAATCCTACAGTTCAAGGCCTAGGCTTATTTTACTGCATACCCATCACATCAGTAAGGCAGAAGTATTATCATTACACAATAAAATCATACTGCAGAATCATCAAGATGCAGGAACTGAGGCCAGCACTGGTTCTCGTGCCCACACTACCTTCCACCAAATGGTGTCAACATATCCCATGGGTTGATTTTTTGCTGTTGCTTTTTAGAAGCTGGTACAGCAGCATCTCAAACCCACCCGTACCAATATATATACCTTAGCTGCAGCACATTGGTCTCCCGCTATTCATCCTCTGTCCCCCCATCACATCTGCTACTGACACTACATGACCTACAGCCAGGACCAAGCTTATTGCTTGTTTTCCCCCCACGTTTTCACATTTCCACCAGTACCTCTTTCCCAAAGGGAAAGAAAGAATCCTCAGAGGATAGCAAGACTTCAAGGATTGTAAATGAAAGGAAACCATTCAGTCCTAGAGTAAGCAGTCATTGAAGTGCAATAGATGTCTTAAAAAAAACCCACTAGTACTTTAAAAAAAGCTTTAAAGTATTGATGATTAAATAAATAATACTTCTGAAAAAAGTTTCCACTGTATAGGTCAGAGATCTATAGTGTGTCATTTAAAATAGGGTTACAAGAAGCAGTGTTATGGTTAGTGATAATTAGCAGGAAATGGGAGGGAGAAGAAGAAAGTTCATCTTTTAGAAGCATCAAAAATTTTATATAAAGAAATTCTTCTGTCACTTCTCATGCATCTGACATTTCCAAAAGTGTCCCTATGCCTTTGGTAAGTTGATTTTTTTTTTTTTTTTTTAAGGGAGTCTGAAACAAGCTTTCTTCTAAAGAAGAACTAATTGGAGTGAACCAGCTTTCTATGGTTGCCAGGTTTTTTTAATAACTTATAAAATCATGGGCATAACAGTAAATTGATATTTACTCTAATTTTGTCACTGAAGTTACCTTAGAAAAAAAAAATCCTATTTACAGTTAGTTTTCTAATTCATACTCTCTCAGGTGCTTCCAATATTTCAACTTCCCTCCCACCAGAAAAATATTTGTTGGCCAAGTGGCTTTCTCCAGATTGAGGCACCAGCTTATTCTGCAGTTTCCATATGGACAACTGCAGTTGGGAATTGTGCCACCCAAAAATCACTTGAGGTTAAAAATACTAGCTTCCTGCAAGCTTTTACACAGATATCTTCACATGGGCTTGACTATGCTGTTAACCAGCCTATCTTTATCTTTAACATTTCATACATAGGAGAATTACAAGTGAGTCACAGGAGAAAACATGGTTTAGTAATTTGTTTTAGCAAGTACAACTGGTTTGCTAGTAATTAGAGTAAAGACCTTTAGAAGGGAACTGGCAAAGTACTTAGTTCTTTTTATTCTTACCTTAACAAACTCTCCTTGAGAGATAAGTAATGAGAACAGAATGAGATACAAGAACAAGATGAGATTTTGCAAGCAGGGCTAGAAAGCGACACAATGGGAAAGTTGAAAGCAAAAATGAATGGTGATGAGAACATGCTCAAGTAGGATAACGTCAAAAAAAGTATGAAAGTTAAAAAAAATACTAGGTAGAAAGAATTAAAGATTGGGATAAAAAAAGTAATCTGGAAAGAATGACAAACGTAACAGGTCATGGTGTAATGCAGTGCAAGAACAAAGGATGGCATGCTAGGAATAGCACTTGAAGCAGCAAGCAACAGCTGCAAGGCTCCTCATGCTCCATCTGCTTCTTAAGGCTCAGAGCTCACTACACCAGGAGAGGGGAGCTGGTCCACAGGGCTTCCCAGCCTGGGAAGGACTCCTGTAACATCACTTCCAGCTACATTTGTTAATTTAACAATACTACACGGAGCAGTTCAGCACAACTTGCAGAAACATGACCCTTAACCTTTAGCTCCTGTAACTGACCCAGCAGCATACATACCTCCGGTAGTTCTTGTTTAGTTACTTTGCTTTTCCCCAAGACATTTGTCAGTTTACCAAAATGGGCTTGCAAACAGTCACTAGGCTATGGAAGAAAGCAGAACAACTTCACAGCACCTCACGTTCACCCCTACACTGACTTCCCTTCTTTGCCATGCCCAACAAATGCAAACCTCCATTGTCTGCTTCATGCTGAGAGAAGCTAAGAAGCTGTTAAGGCTGCTCCTGTTCTGAGCCATTTGTACCCAGTGTGCCTGGCTTGCCAACATTCTCATCTTCCTCTCAACATTTCCTACAGTTTTGATAGGCAATGTCCTGGCAGGACTAGTGGGGGGACACAGGGCAAAATGAGGAGACAAACCTTCCTCTAGGATTTGTATACTAAATTTTACAAAACAAAAGGTGGGACCACTTACCTCACTCTAGTTAACTACCATACCAGCTCCTTTTTTCACACAGAGCATAAGACCATTTTCCAGCAACCATGTTTATCACCCAGGCCCAGACCTACCTAGTTTCAGAATTAGCCAGGCTGTCTTCAGTCTTCTGCCTCACACATTGCAAATACTCTGCTGCTGACATGCCATCTTCTGCTTGGCAATATGGGACACAGCCCTAGTATGTTTTTTCTGTTTTTACAGGAGAAGCACCTAGTCTCATTTAGATTTTTCCCCAAAGCCACGAATACCTATTCTTACAGTTTTTTCATTAGCAGACTATGGCACCATCTACTCCTTCTTTCAATCTTTTTCTCAAATTTCTCTCACTTTTCTTCTCTGCTACTTCAACTTCTTTGCCATTTTGCAGCCATCTCCACAATCAGTCAACAGACTATAACTACATCTGTTTGTTTTCCTAGAGAAGGCTAGCACTTTGTTTCACTTGCTTTCAGAACATGGCAGATCTCACTTAAAACAAACAAAAAACCCCACAGCCTTTCCAAAATAACTCAAACAAACTCATTCCTCTAGCTAACAAAGGCAACACACCCCAGGAACACTGTGTTCTCCTCATAGCAGGCCCTGGGTGATCTCCCAGGGCATGCTGGTAAGTGCTCTCCCAGGTGTGCTCTATCAGCCTTGACAGGCATCACCTGTGTGTTCTCCCTCTCTCACTCCTTTGTCTTTCGTTTGCTGCCCTTTCCCTGCTCCAGACTTCCCAGCCTGCCCTGTGATGTGATGCATCTGCCTGACCTGGCCATCCCTTGGCTGCCCTGCCACACATGCTGCCTGTGCAGCTGCAGTTGTTTTGAGCATCCGTGCACATGGGAAAAACCCACCCCACACATAAACTAAAGCAAGACTTCAAGCTAGATTTCCTTTGCCAGGCCTTATAATAGAAAATATGTTGTTACTGTTGTAATAATCATTTTAATGTTGTGAACCTGTTTTCTGTAGCAGTATAATAGTTTTCCTAACCTACTGGGAAGGGTGCTCCTATGGGGGTCAACTGCACAGCATAACCAACAGAAGCAGCTTCAGAGATTGTTTCTGCAGTTACCAGGAGGTTATTCGACAATGTTTTTCACTATGATGTACCACTGACTGTAAATCTCGAACAATGCTCCAGAACATACTTTTTGCCCAAACTTCCATTTTTTTCTCCTTCTCACATCTTTTTCTTCTTACATCTTTTAGCTACTTCCTAAATTCTCTTTTCATCGTGCTTTTTCTGATTTTTTTTCCTGTATGTATTACTTAATCTCAAACTATTTATAAAGTAAAAAAGGAACCCAAAATACAGTATATTCAAATCATCACTCTGTTCATGATTCTTTCAGTTTTAGCAGCCCTTTTTTCACCTGTGTATTTACACTGTCAAATTCTTAGTATCTTGTTATATAGCAGACAGGAGCCCTGTTCTTCACTGGAGTGCAATAGCAGCAGAATTATAAGAATAAATAGTTATGTGCTATCTCTTTTCTGCAGTTATTTAACACAATTATTACCAGAGTAATACCATTACACGTCTATCTCCAGATGGTTTTCTGAGAAAATGGAAATAATAATGTGAAGCATGGCTTACCATTAAACAAAGTGAAAATATATTGTTGGGAAAGAATTACAGTAATGACAGGGAAAGCTGCAGCATTGCTCATCATATACATTAAGGAGATAATTTCTTTTGCTTTGGGTGTAGGAAAGTTGTGGTTTCAGACAATTACTGGAGTTACCAATAGGGGAATTAGGAGAACCTTGAGGTATAGACAGCGTTATGAAGTGCGTTCAGTAATGTGTAAAGCTGCTTATGATGTAAGGTTTGAGTTGTTTTAGATTATTCATACACATAAACTCCCTCCAATAATACATCTTTGTTCATGTAAACATACTATACTCTTGCAAATTAAAGGAACTGACTGACTTCTGCTCATATTTTCTCAGAACAAAATTCTACTTCAGAAACAATTCAACCCTAAAGACTACCATTTTTAATTGTCAGGGGAAAAAAAAATTCTAAGGCTTTGCTTCCCTGACAATCTCACATACACGACGGTGTCCAACTCACCTTTTCCTGAAGTACTGAAAATGGATTCCTACTTTTCCCTCCCTCAGAGCTCCGAAGTAAAATGAAAAATGTTTTCTACAAATTGCTTGGGTTCAGCATTTATTCCAGCTTTAATCTTGATAAGAAGAACTATAATTGCAAATGTCAGTATGATACAAAAAATCACTTCAAATGGTTTTACATTTTGTAAAGTACTTGTCTTACTGATCAAATAGTTCTGATTATTCATGGAAAGCTTTTTTATTTTGTAGTTAATAGTGATAGCAGAGACAGATATTCATAAAATATATGCCAAAAATACTTAAGCTGAACAGGGAAACGTATTTGAACAGAAAAAAAAATGAGGAAAAGACAATTCTAAGTATCTCTAGATACATTGTGGTTATAGACGTAAATGGTACCAGTTCTGCTTTTCCCTCATTGTGTGACCTCAGCTTTTGTATCTGCACACTGGCATTGACATGCTACTAGACAGGTTTAAATTGGATGTCACATAATCTATGTTTATTCCTTTTATCATGTCCAGCTCTGCTTACTTGACTACATTATGCACTTCCTAGGAAATTAATCTTACCTAACTTTATAATATTCCATTACAAGCAGAAAATTCAGCTTAAGTTGCTCCAAGGAGATTTAATGAAAAAAAATCTGTGTATGTTTTCTAACGCAGTTTAGATAAACACTTCTTGATATCAGTTCCACTAAATTTTCATTTTTTGTTGAATAAGATGAATTATTTCATCTTATGTGCTCTGATCATTGGTAGTGAAGAAGTGCCTGTTCTCTAGCATTTCTCTTTCTGCAGATCTGTAGTTTCCTAAGATTTTTCTAGTTTCTGTATACTACTCCCAAAAGACATATTTCAAGAACTCTAAGGTTCTACAAATTGCATGAATTTACCTTTGAAAATTAAACACCACTAGTAAAATATTTCAAAGACCTTTACATTCAGTGACTATAAGATACTGAAGAATATTTTTTATTGCTTAAGATTAGGCATTGCAACTATAGTAACATAACTTCCTACATCTATCACAAAAACCTCTCTTTACAGTGAATGTCAGTGACAATGAACAGAAGTTTACAGACAGAATAAGTATAATATTACCACTAAGCTGTTAATACACACTGATGTCCCTGCTTATTGCATGGGTGTTGGACTAGACGACCTTTGAAGGTCCCTTCCAACCAAAACTGTTCTATGATTCTGTGATTCAGAGATGAGCTATTCTTAATATTTTCTGAGATTTATAAGAGTTTTTAAAATGGCTTAATTCTCTGCCTTAGCCATTAACACCCACTATGCAGTCATATTCTGGTCAGAAATGAAATAATACTACAGAGCTAGAGTGCTCTGTCTATAGTGGAAAATGAAAGATCAATTCTAGAGACTTGTGCTGTTATCATATGGAAATATTCTCTATTTGCATTCTTACCAACTTCTCTTCCATGTCATAAAAGTAATAATTTTGCTTTTAAAAAACAGCATGTTGCTTCTGTATTAGACTAAAAAGGGAGAAAATGGAAAAAATACTTGGCTAAGCAAGCGAACAATTCATGAAGCCATCACTGTAATGAGAAAATTTCAAGATACAGTGCACAGTTTTAGTAAATGAAGATATGCCAAAGATGTTAGTTCTAACATCTGAACTTTAGGAAAGCGGTTTGCAATTTTTGCCTATTTAACATGCTTTGAAATTATATTGTATGCTTTGAAGGTAATTAGCAAAATAATGAAAAGGTCATTTTCTTAAACACTGTGTTTGCATTTATTCAAAATGTAAATTCTGTTTAAGTTCTGCAAATTAAAACTGCCTTTGACAAAGTTATATAAGCTTTTCTGAAAAAATGTCTTTTTTAAAATTCAGAAGAATAGTTTTTGTATTAAACTAAGAATTCCTTTTGCTTCATCAATTTTCCCCCTTATATTTACAAATTCTGTAATTTCTACAGCAATACTAGCCAACCTTGGGAGAAAAGAATGAATAAATATTGCTGCTATCTTGTACTACAAAAAAATCTGGTGAAAACATTTCATTTTATTTTTTTTTTAAACAATAGTTACTGTGGTCTCTTTTCTTTGCTGTAGATTGTTCAGAGTAATGCTGTTGAGTGTTCCCTTGCATTAATTCCTCCTCCAAACCAGATGGCACTGTTTTACTTCACACCTACAACTTTTTGAATTAAGCGGCTTTGTTCAAGGCACTCTATTTATCATACTCAGAAGGTATGGAGAGCTAGATCAAATGCATTCTACTTCTTTATTTTCAGATGGTTTAATTATTAACTTGAAAGGAACTTTCATGTTCAAAGACACTGAAAGTTTGTAAGAAGCCTTCCTAGTGAACATCAGCTTTTTAAAAATGGAGGTCATGGCTGGAGAACCATTCCATTTGCTTGTGAAATCCTGGACTGAGATGCAACATGTCAAGTAACTGCTGCCACATCAGTAGGTTAGTAGGTATCTGGCCCATTAGTATTGTCAAAGAACAGAAAGGATTCTGGTAAAGTGAAAAAAAAAAAAAAAAATTCTTTTGCTATCATGTGGACTGCAATGCCCATGCTCAGAAGCGTACATATATACCAAGATGTGGCAGCAGTGGATTAATCTGGTGAAAGGCAGGTTAAGAGGCTGTTCCTTACCGTATTCTTTCTGCCACATATTGACTTATGGTTTAAGTTATCCTCTCTGACCTCCGCACTAAAATGAACTGTATGCACTCACTGTCAGTTATAATCCAAAAGGTGTCCTTACCAGATGTCATACGTATGAATAGTTATTTAATCTCAGGATTTAGATATGGCTTCTTATCAAGGATTAGGGAATCTGACATATGGATGCTGTGCAAGTGTGGTCACTAATATAGGATTAGAACTATACTAAAAAGAATTGTGGTTTTGTGTTTGTGCTCGATGAATTTATCCTTTGAGAGTATATCAAAATATTCTGTAGAGTTTCCAGCAAGATCTTCAAAATTTCAAAATCTTCCAAATTAATCATTGTAATAGGCATCAACATGAATTATTTCCTTTTAAATAGGAAAGATGTATTTAGGAGAGGTACCAACATGACAGCTGTATGATCAAGAGCTTTGAGCAACCCGATTTGATTAAAGATGATCTTCAAAAGGTCCCTTCCAACCCCAAACATTCTATGATTCTATGATAGTGAAAAAACAATTCTTCTCCTAACATCCTGAGCATTGAAATGGGAGATGCATGCCGTCCATATGCTACCACTGCATATGTTAAAAAATACTACTATACTAAAAAAAAAATACTTTCCTTCATTGCCAAAATTGTACAGAAGGAGTCCTTTAAAAAAAAAAGCAGAGTCATAATGAGTCTATCTGCTTGGTAACTCTACTGTCTTCTTAAGTCTGCTCCCTCTACTAAGACTTCCTCCTAAGTAGTGCAGCTTAGGATCACTGATATTCAGTGCCTTTACAAAAGCAAACAAACATCAGTCTTCTTGTATGCTGTTCTACTCCTTCTCAATGCACGGATAAAGCAATAAAAAAGACAACCAGTCTGCTTAAATGACTCGAAAGAGAATACAGAAAATTAATTTTGATTTAGTGAAAATAAACAAAATCTGTATTGTCCAGAAGTGCTGAGTTAATGTCTTATATTTGTTCCCAAAAGTGTAATATATTCCAGCTGTCTCCTAGTGCTTCTTCAGAACATTCATCTGCTGACAGTAGGATTCAAAGTCTTGCTCAAGACTCAGAGACTTGGTAAATAGAGTCTGTGTCCACACTGATCAATGCATTTGCCCCAGTAGAGTGCTCATATTGCTAAAGGTTAGCTCTCTAAAGCAACTGGGACACCCACACAATACAGTGCTTGCCCAAGCTGTGGTGGTGGTGTCCCTGTGCACACCCTGAGGTGCACTGTGGACCTAAGGCACAATAATGACCCTTTTGTGTTTGTTTCTCCAGTTCAGTATGTCTGAAGACTGTAAAGACAGGACTAATATCTGCTTAGTGTTATTTCTGTAATATAAATCACAGGACTAAAGAGAGCTCTGTGGTGGCTTCCTTGCAACAGATGCCATTAAACCTGTCCCAGAGTGGGTAAGTCATTCTACTGCCTGAACCCTGCCTCTTGTGTACATTTATATGTACCTCAATTTCTTCAACTTGATGGAATACTGTTCCTATGTATATCCACTTTAGTGGGAGGACGTTTTCCAGACATGGAATGTTTTCTATAATGTGGCAAACTCTCACCAAGGCTAAGGCCTCTTCTGGGGTACAGGTTACATTCTTCTGTGCATAAACACAAAAACACGTAAATACATGGTTCTGCTCTTTACCCTGTCTGGAGTTATTGTGTTTCTCTTCATGCTACCCCCTGCCCTCCAGTCTTTCTGCAGGTGCCTGTCTTTTCTTCTCAAATACAGAGAAGCAACTAAGGGAAAGAAGCCTCCTGTCCTAGGCATGTGAGTTAGCATCCACAGATGCAGTGAAAATATCTCTATGATTATTCAGCTTTTTCCCTTCAGGTTGGTGACACACCAACAAAGGACAAACAAAGAAAGGACATAGATATTCTCCTCTAGATTCTGCGTACAAACTTTGATCTGTGCAAATGATTGCTTTGAAAAAACAAACAAACAGACAAATAATATTTTTGCTGATGTATCCGCAAACTCTCAGATTTAAAGTTCTTGCTAGAAAGGGCTCAGAATACAAAAATATATTCGTGATCGTTCTTATTTAAGAACAACTAGTGGGAAATTACAGACTTGTATGTCAACAGATTTACCAATAAATATATTTCTGATCCTTTGACTACTTGAAAAAGCTGAGATAGTTCTTTACCTTTTCAAAAACAATATACAAATAGTGGTGCACGTTTACACATTCATTAGAGAAACGCACATACATAATACACACATACACCTTTGAATTTTACTATTTTCTTCATTTTCCAAAGACTTTGAGACACACAGAAATGAAAAGCCACCTTTCATCTTATAATTATGTCTGTGACCTCACAAGTCGTGCTTCTCTCTTTCTTATATGAGGTACCACATGAGAGAAAATAGGAAACGTATACAAAAGTGGAAGGGAAAAAGATAACAAAAGAGAATCACGAGAAGCAGAAAAATAGAACAGCAAGGATGGTAAAGAAGAGAACAAATATAGGAAGAAAAGAGAAGAAATGGAAATAAAAGCAGAGATACATAAGACAGGAAATGAAATTAAGGTAAATTAAGAATCAACTGGAAAAAAATGAGAAGGGCTTAAATAGTACAAAGTATGAGAATAAAATACAAACCTATAAAAGAGGAATGGTGAATGGCAGGAATTAGCCTGAAAAGAATTGTAAATCCAAAAATGAAGAGAGAATATGCCCATATTTTTGACGTAAGATTAGAAGTAAAATCAAGACAACTTGACTGCAGCCGATCTTGGAAATAATTGCCCAAAATCTTTTGGTGCCTCCATCCCTAACATTCAGTTATTCTCCGTTGATAGTTTTCCACAAATTGAACAGATGATAGAGTATTTCAAAAGCCAATAAAGTACTATATGGCCAGAAATAAGCTATCATCTTAACTAGTGCAGGAAATGCTGAAGCAATTACTATAATGACTCATCATTAAAATTACTCTTCTTTTCTAAAGTGGTCATAGCTGCAAACAGCTTATGATTATCTGAAAGTAGCCAGTCTTCAAAAGAAAGGGCAAAAGTTTTTTTGTTTAAGAAGTCAATTGAATGTTCATTGTGCCTTTTCCCATCACCCTTTTCCTACCTCAGAAGGGTTATTTCCTCCATTGCCACCTCATTTATATTCCACGGCATAAGGTTCATTGATTACAATCAGGAGAAAAACTTACAATGAAGTGAATTATAAGTTTTATTCACAAAGGCCTCTAGACTTGCAGTAAAAGTTGCAGATAATATCCCTAAGGCTTCTGAGATACAGCATGGCAGAAAATTGCTTCATATTGCCTAATTTGGAAACATTAACATAATGGAAGACAATCAATAGGCTCTAATAATTACAGCAAAACCACAGAATTCCCACAAGTAAACATGTGCTTTATGTGGTATACAAATTGCTATCCTGTAAAATGCATAATTACATTCTCTGTAAAGCAATTCATCAGAAAACACAACTATCTTGTTATGCTCTTGAGGGTATTTCAAAACTTCATTCCATAACACCAGCAGTATCAGTTAAAACAAGGTCTAAGAGCAAACAATAGACAGCAGGAGCCGTGACAGTTCCCTCTTCAGGTGACTGAATACAATAAACACCACAGCAACAGAATTCCTAAACCCACTTCTTTCTGTAACAGAAAGAGAAAAACAATTTTAGAGGGAACGTCTGGGCTCCACAATGGGAGGAATTCCCTCTGCACTCAGCACGGATGGACGGCTTGCACAGACATCTCCCAAATGAAGGGAGGATGGTTCCTTGTACCATTAGAAATCAGTGAAAGATCTAGAAATACCTTCCTGGGAACAGGCTTACGGTGTCAGAGGCAAGTAATAAATGATCCAGCTTTTTTCCCTCAATGTAAAACCTTTGCTTTTCCCATATTCTTCTCACAGGCACTGAGGACACTCTTAGCAGTTTTATGTACTATGAACTTTTACTTTATTATAAAAATACTGCCGGAACGGTCTAGCAACGATAAAAAGACTTCCTCACTGCAATACCCGTAATTTTGATGAATTGCAGTTCATCAAAAGTTACAATGTAGCTAAAAATAGAGTGCTATGTTTTATCCTCAATATGTGAGCTGAATGCAGAAGCACTTTGCACTTAAACGTACAAGCCAGGGCATATTAATAGAAGAGATACAGGAAAATAATCAGGATTTTGGTTTTGGAATACGAATGTGTTCTGCAGAAGTGTATTTTACAGGCTGGTATGAAATCCTCTAAATGCATGAGACTACTCACAGGTGAAGTATTTTTGCACAACCAAGACTTTCTCTTGGCTTATATTGTAGATGCTAAATAGTGTTGATCTGTGATTTAGTCAGTCATTCACCTTATTGGTAGAAGTCTTGTGCGGTCTATACCCTCAGCTATCACAACGTAATTAGTTTTAGAGACGCTAAATAGTCTTCCTTCAAAGTACAGACAAGTACAAACAAATATGAATTACACTTTACTTAAGAGAGCAAACCTGATGTTGGAAATGGCAAAAGCTTCTTAATATTACGACTGAACACACAGTTTTGCTTTGATCACTTTGCTGCTACATTTTTCTACAGATTATAATTATTTGATCTGATAACAACTTTGCTCAGTCTGCACTATCCTAAGAGCTATCTTGACCTCAGGTAACATATAGGGATGTGGGCTACCTGAATCCTAACAACTTCCTAATTTTTAAGTTCTCATCTCTGCAATTGTAAAATCACATAAAAATAAAGTGCTCATTTTTGAATAAGAAAAATAAATAAATACCCTAGAAATGTATCTTTTGACTGTACTTAACCCTTACTGATTATAAAGAAGACTGGAACCTTTAGATTTGCATCCCTGCCTGCTGCTATTTGAACTAACACATTAACTTAAAACTGCA
Organism: Pampusana beccarii; assembly: GCA_013399365.1. NCBI lineage: Eukaryota > Metazoa > Chordata > Aves > Columbiformes > Columbidae > Pampusana > Pampusana beccarii. The sequence continues at coordinate 851,962 of VWYH01010171.1, read as the reverse complement.
AAGTACTTTTTTTTTTTTTCTTTTTCTTGTTCTTAATGTAAACCAATCATGGTGCTAACACAATTATACAAGAAATTATGAGACTAGCAGAGATCCTGGATTTGGTTCCTACATAGGCAACGGTCTTAAAGAGTCACAGACTGTTTCTTAAAAGTCCAGTCGATGGGCCCTGCCTCAGACCTATTTCTGCTCTACTCTGGGTTCTTTGCTTTGTATTTTCTTTACCCAGGATCAGCTACTTCTCTGTTGCTTCCTGCCTCTGTTCCTCCCCTCCATACTTCTCTCTCCTACTCTAATTCACCTTCTAGTGTGCTAGTGGTACTCTCTGGCCACTTTCCTGCCCAAATTTTCTGTTCTCTGCTGTCCCTTAAGGTGTTTCCATCCTTCATCTCTGCCCTTTTACCATTTCCCCAGCTTTTTTTTCCTGTTAATTCTTTCTACTCCTCTTCTCTTTGTGCTTCTTCCTGGTGTCCCTGTCATCTGTCTCCAGTTCTCCTCCTTTATTCTCTAGACTGACATCATAGCACTGCAAGGAGAAACCGCAGGTCTTCCTAAGCCCATGTCACTCTGGAAACATGGCACATGAAGGTTTTCACGTTGAAGGTATGAGGAACTGAAATACATCCGCGACACATGGATTTCAGCAATAATCAAACTTAAACAAAGTTGTATTGTACATATGTATACAAAGATTGTTTCCAAACTGGACTAAATTTGGCAATTCTTATGAAGTTGCAAACCACAAGGGCATTGGCATGAGGAAACCTGTCCACAACTAACTCACTGCTCTGACACATTCAGGCATGAAGCCTGCCATGACCTAAGTATGTGTTTTAACAGAGAAACTGTATATTTTCTCCCACTGCTGAAAATCTCAGTTAAAAATAAAATTTTAAAAAGAGAAAAAAAAATCCAACCTTAAGGAAGATATTGCAATTAGAAGACATAATCCAAATAGTTCCAAGTTGGAAATGCCTTGGACATAATGGTTTTAAAATGGAAAAAAATTATGTAACCATAAATATGCTTAGCATCTCAAACCATAATAAGCAAATGGAAACTTACTTGTTAAGTAACTTTACTCTCACTGCAGCACAGCTAAATGGTGCAGCACATTCAAGTACAACCAGGAGGACAAGAGAAGATGAGAACCAGCCAGTGGAAGACAGACGGTTCTTACCTAATAAATAGGTGAGGACCAGCAACCATCCAGTGTTTACTCAGTGCCTGACCTGTTCTAGTACGGTGCACTCTATTACAAATTTCATAGAGAAATGCTGGGCGTGGACAGAGAAACGCCTAATCTTCTATTTGTATGGCCTTCCATAGGAATTTAACTGACAGGTCATAGGAATTTAACTGATTCTGATTGTACTACATTTTTCCTCTTCTCACTGTCTTTCCTCACTACCCAATTTATCTCTCTAAAACTATAATAACAACAGCAACCATCAATAATCCTTAGCTTTTACACACCCTGCTGTTCTTACTGTGGTGAAATTCCATTTGAACGCAATGGGAGTTTCATCTGAGCAAGCACTACAGGATTCTCTCCTTGATTTATAAAGAGCAATTCACCACAACATCTAGATGCTATTTCGGAAAATTAAAAATAGATTATACAAAGCTACTCACAATGAATGCTGTTTAACTGACTACTATTATCACATTGGTAATCTTAGAGCTGGCCGTAGCAGGAGCATTCGATTTTTCAATTTTTATGATTAACCTCAGTAGAGAATATTTTGCGTTTTTTCCTGGGTATGTCTATTTTACAGACTCCTCATAAGTTAACAAGACTGTTACTGAAGAGCCATCTCTATAGGTTTATTCTTCAAAGAACAGTAAAACTTAATTTAATCACAGCTTCAAAATATCATACAATAAAACTAATTTAATTACACTTAGCAATGGCCACTAGTCTCATTAAAATGCTAATGAGGCTTATAATTATTAAATTGCTTAATGATCGTTAATAGAAATAAATGACAAAATAAAGCTTAGGCAGAAAGTCAAAATGCCCTCAGGCAATTTTTCTTAGTGGCAGTTTCACATGATGTGGTTTCTTTGTAGTATTCAGAAAAACAAGGCAGATTAAAGTTTGAGATAAGAGGATATAAAAGAGAAGAATGCAGCTGGATATGTAGCAAATCCATTGTCTCTTCCTAAACTATTTAAATACAGCTGATATAGACTTCCTTTGTCTGGAAACTTTTAGAATATTTGTTTTCCTATCATGTGCCAAATATGGAAAAATTGGATATGTATCTAAAACCCACCAAGAAATGCAATTCACAAGAAATATTTTTCTGACACTATTTGTAAAGTAGAGCCATAATGGAGAATAAAAATGAGACCTGTAAATAGTCAAAGACAGAGCTAAAGATTACTCTGTATTATTTAAAAAATCTAATGTATGCAGGTACTGATTGTAAGATCCATGTCTATAGCCAGACGAAAAAGGAATTCAGCCACTGATTTTTGATAAAGCGATAGCTATAATCTTTGCATCTTCCTTATATCTAGTAACATATACATGAAAATCACAAAGCATGCTGGTTTTTAAAGGTAAAATATTAAGGGAGATTAACTGACTTCGACAAAACTTATTCTAGGGTATAAGATGAGAAGGAGGTTGGGTGTTTCGGTAATGAAAAATATTTGACACATTTCAGAATGAGTCAAATCAAAAAATCAAAAGAAGCATTTGCACACACAATTTGCAACATAATCAAAAGATGCAGTTCATTTCCTAAAACGAAAACACATTTCCAAACCTTAAAAAGCAGCTGTTGTCATTTGGCCAAATGTAAAGCAGCCTCCCCTATCCCCACATTTTGACAGCTGTTCTGGGCTCCAGCAGTGTCAGGCAGAGCGCAAAACGAGCAGCTCAGCTCCAGCTCAGGAACAGAGGGTAGCGCTGAGCTCCCCTGCAGTAGCTCACTGCCATAGTACCAAGGAATTCCCTGAGCTCTTATTAGGCAGAGTCTCAGAGTCAGCAGGCAGCCAGGGAACATCTCCCAAAGCCTTATGAACAGTGACAAGGAAGAAAAAGCAAAGGACCAAAGCAAATGAAAGCCAAGCAACCTTGACTGCATTTTGGGTCTTCTAAGGTGACTAGACTGACAAAAACACCCACTGAATGGCTTCTCTAATCCTTCGTCAGGACAGATTTGGATCTTCAAGACATAATGTTAAGTTAGAGCACATTCCAAACATGCATGTTATTCACAATTGAAAAAGAACATGGAAGGTACAGCCTTGCCAGACAGAAGCAACCGCCTGCACTGGAGTGGCTGGCACTCCCTCCTCTTCAAGACCACCTTTTATAAGATGGATGCATTATTTCTTCATTTCTCCAAAGCCCTGTTTCTTGCCAAAGTGCATTCAGCCATCCTTCTAATCAAGAGAACATCATCACACATCTATATCTCATCAGAGGAGAGAAAACGTTATAAATGCAAAGTCTCAGTACCAGTAGAAAACTGAGTAAAAGTAATACACACTAATTTAGCAAACTAAATCAGCAGTTATTAAAAAAAAATCTTGCGTTGGGAGACCAATAAACTTATAATTTGCAGTTCTAACCTGTTCTACCCTGTTCTCCAATGAGTTATTTTTTCTTTATCAACAGTAATGCTTCCTAGGTCGAAGTTCACTGGACATCAAAATGTAACACTGAATGTCATTTTAATCTCAGATGTGAATGTGGTCACTTTGCATATGCCTTGGCATTCCTGTATTATATTTTTGAAATACTGAAAAATAAGTGTTTCTGGGTACATGTCTAGTCAGACACTACCAGAATGCATTTTGATTATGCTAGAATCCAAACACAGTTTAAGTTTTTCTCTTGGGGAAAAGTATTAGCTAATGAAGACTTTTCCAGGATACCCTACTGGACTGAGAATAATTCACTTACTAACTTTATTCATTTATAGCAGACAGCAACTGGAATTGCTTTAGCAATTCATCTGCAGAGAAAATTCATAAACATAGATTTATTCATTTGGCTTGAGGTTATCAGTAGCTTTCAGATATTTGGAGTTTTGCTCCTCAAGGCAAATGCTAAGGAACAGTTTGGGGCACATCCTGAATAGTACATTGCAGTAAAATTAAATAAACATGCTTTAGACAGTGATATTTAGGCAGCTGCTCAAATGAAAACTTAATCTTTGACAATTAGTAATTTCTGTCTAGTTTGCAACAGAATGGAGAAATTAGACAAGATGTAGGGTTTCCCTTTTGTTAAATTTCTGAAGTAAATATGTTATTTCATATGGTTTCTGAAACTGGAAAAATAGAAGGAGATAATGTGGGATAAAATACTAACTGCTGGACAAAAGCAAATGGAAACGTTCTTTGTGGAAAGGCAGTTCAGAATTCTGCTCTCCTTTCTCCAGACCCAGGAAAGTATGGCCTGCTATCTCCACCTTGGTGGTTTATTTCATCACCCTTAAAGCCCTGGAAACCATTTCTGAGTACATCAGTCTATCATTCAGTTACTGATCAGAAATTAGGCTGGGCTCTTTGCTGTGTTAAGTGAGCTTAGGCTGCATATTTAGGGATCAAAGAAGCCCCTCTCTTGTATTTCCAGTGGAAAGCTGTTTTTCTGTAATAATCCTACTCAGCAACGGTAAAATAATTTGCTGTCTATAGCAAATTCTTTATCCAGTTTTTCTGTCATATGTATAAATGACTGAAAGCACTTAATTTTTCAGGTACATTTCACCAAGATTTGGAAATACGAGGCAGGGGCAGAGGGAATTGCTTTACACAAGTGCAGTGACATATTCTGTGTTGGTGGAAAAAATTATCTTCATTGCTGAGATTATAAAGTCAGTAGAGAAAAACTGTTACAGTTCAGGCCCTGTATCCAAATTACAGTACAGTTTCGTAAATCAGAATTATTTAAAGATGTTAAATTTTTTTCAGAGAATTTGCATTTCCATCATAATCATTATTAAAAGAGTCATGGAATGTTTTCCTGAAGCACAGAAATATTTTGCTTTGTATTTTCAACCCTCAGCATAACAAATACAAAATGCTGCTGATGATAGGTTCCTTGTTTTAATGAAATCCATGTTGATATTAAACTTGACAAAGAAGCTTCCCTGCAAATAACATATTTCAGGGTAAGAACGATGAGGTAAAGGCAATTTAAGCCCAGTTTATGGAGGTATTTACATTGTTCTTTGTGCCTGGATTAAACAGATGCAGAAAAAATTATATCAGCACAGGGAAGACAAACACACACTTAAAAAATACAAACCAAACCAAACCAAACCAAACAAAAAACTCCCACCAAACAACAAACAAAAAAACCCACAACAAAAAAACAAACACCAAAGAAAAACATGAAAAAACCTAAAAAGAACTCAAAACACAAAGCAGTTAGGAGAATAAGAAGAGACTTTTAGAGAAGGTGGCTTGGGAAATCCAGGTCATGCACGTGATATCAAATGCTCAGGGCCATCTCAGAAACCGGAGAAATTTTTCCTAGCTGGCCCTTAAAGGAAGTAAGGTTAATAAAACCACATGAGAATGGTTAACAGACTAATTAGACCACTGTATAGCAAAAAAAAAACCAGAAGAGAGTGGTGGCTTCTGTCGCTGTATGAAGAAATCGATCAGGGTGCTGTTCCCAGAAAGAGGAAGGAAGGCTGGGCTCAGGAGGGACAAACCAGAACACATAAAATAGCATATCTTGAGAAAAAAGTCAGTGAAGATGAAAAGGTGAAAACTTTTGAAATTTTCATTAGCTCAAATAAAAGACAAAATAATTAGGAAGCTTTGTTGGCTCTAGAAATTCTGGATGGAAATAGTTTATTCTTTGAGCATAAAAAAAGCCTGAGGTGAGGGCAGGGATGGCCTGTGTCATAGCCAAGGGCCTCATCTACTTAGAGCTGATATAAGGTTCGGCCTGCTGCATCATTCTGGCGTGTTAATTCCTAAAGAAGCTTCTGTTAGAGACAATTAATATTTAATCCAGTGGCATGACTTTCGGTAATCAAAATACCCTTTTTCAGGATTTCTCAAAAACCAATTTATATACAAAATCACTTCAGCTATTCTACATCCTGTCTCACAGGCAATTTATCTTACTTCAGAGGCCTCCTCCAAGAGCCTTGTCTTTAGAAGCTCAGTAGCACAGAGATCCTAGCACAGGTCCTCCATGTGGTGAGAGGAGAAGCATACATAACGATTTCATTCTAAAAATAGGCTCTGCAAAACTGAGTGGTAATAGATTGGCAAGTAATTACATTCTGAGTAAAAAATGTAAATCACATTCACTTATGTGCAGAAAGCTTGTATAGCAATTATGACTCATCTAAAAACCTATTTAAATCATTTGTTTTAAATCTTAGATGAGGCTTAAGTAATGCACATTCCTTTGCATTCCCCAAGTGCAGCCCTCTCTCTTCAAAGGATCCAATTTTATTCTAGGAGTTCATTTCTAAAGGAACTGTGAACAAGTAAATAAAATAAGTTCTACTGGGCATTTGCAGGAGGAAGGAAAGAATAGATATTATATATTGACGTTTTGAAATAACCTAAATACATTAAGTATTTGACAGAGTCCATACATACAGGAGACTCCAAGTTTATTGGAATCTTCTGAGATTCCAAGCTTTACAGCATCAAATGTACACTATGAGTTTTTAGATATGAGATTTTTCTTCTACATGTGACTTAAATCAGTAAAATAAGATTAGATTTTAGAAAATGAAGAAGTCTTAGAAAAAATACAGAAAGTGTTGAAACTGAGATATAGATTCACAATTTAGTCTTGCTTAGGTAAAATAAGAGAATCATATTTTTATTCCTACTGAAAGTTAAGAAAAAGTAAGATAAATGGAAAAATGGAGAAGTTACCAAAAATTTCAGAGAGTGAACCTGTCCCCCCTCTGCCTTTCTGACATAAATCTTGTAATGACCAGTCTTTTTCTAGCCAACTGCAAAGGATTTTATGAAAGAATGATCAATTTTCACTCTGTAGTTTGCAATATTCTATAGCAAAGACAACGAAAGTATTAAACTGAAGAGTAAATCTACAAGAATCTCCGAAAGACATTGTATAACCTGCATGTTTATGAATGCCTTTTACCCAGTAGCATGCACGAACCAAAGGAACTAAAGCCTATTTTGGCAAGCACTATACCAATACAGAGCAAAAATTATTTGTATATGATGAGGTAAAGAAAAGGGTAAAAGAAGACCGTGAAGCGTACGGAAACATTAATACACTATGAAATACAAATGATGTTAGTCAGTGGTTTCAAGACATCATCAGCCTAATTATTGTCCTATTAACAGTATTGTGGATATTTATAGGAAAGTTCAAAACAAACACCAAAGATGGAAGTGCTGGCTGGAAAATGTAAGAAAAAGGTGACAAGCTGGCATCATAACATAGTATTAATATTTCTTTTTTGTACTATTACAGAAAGTGAACATATCACTTCAGTGTGACACAGGTCCATCAGTGCTCACTGGCACAGTTGGTGCAACAGCCCATTACCCTGCTGTAGGCTGGAAGCAGCACGCCTGCACTGCTGTATTTTAGCTTATAAATCCTCTTTCCTTCTTGTGAACATGAATGTTTTCACTTTTTATCTCAATTGTTGCTGCCTAAGTGCTGTGCCTATCCACTTACTGTACTCCCCATTGCTTCCAGCACCAAATTTCCAGTTCCCTTGGAATTTACTTGTAGCAAATATCCAAAAGGTCCATTTGCTGCAATGGTAAATCTGCCTCCAGTCTCTCTGTAACTTGTAATCAAGCTGTAATTTGTACTTATTTGATCGTTTATCAGAATATTCTTGACATACTGACTCAGAGTGACTTTTAGACAGTATTTGACTGACAACCAGGGATGAAGGTGTCAGACACTAGCAGCAATCCTCTGTCTTCAGCTGAGAAAGAAAACATATTTGCAGCATGGAGTTACTGTTGAATAAGAAGGGGGAAAAAAAATGCTAGAAGGCATCTTCTCAGACAATACCAATACCAAATTGTACCTAAGGTATAACTAGATTTTTATATTTCCACATCCTTGTTGAAAAACTGGTTCAGACCTTCACATCTATTAAACCAAAACAAATATTCCAGACAAGGTGTTCTAAAGCACACTGATTATTTGTCCATTGGTACTAGGACTATTTTCTTTGCTGTTATTTTTTTCATAGCTAACAATGGCATGATAGCTTGACTATGCTTAACATACACATCTTTCTCTTCTTTATTGTTTTTATCTGTCAAAACCCTATTTAACTGCAGAAATTATTCCTTTCAGTCCCTAAATAAATGAGACTGCACTCTATACTACTGTGTTCTCACATGCATGAATCCAACTCTTTAGATCATTTCCCGTACCACATTTTAATCCTGCTCCTTATCAAGGAAGATTCTCAAAACTGGGCTATTACAAAACGTTACTAGCTTGCTGCTACCTGTTGTGTCGTTCTCTGCGAAAATATTGATCAGTCATCCAAATCTTTAGAAACTCCGCTGGTTAACTTCTCTTCAGTGCAAATAGAAGTCCAGAGTGTTGTTTTGCCCCTTCTTTTGCTCAAAACTTTATCTACATTACAGTTACTCTAAATTCTATCTTTACTAATTTTCTGTCAGCAGAAACTTTCTTTGTATTCAGTACGATGTCATTAAATAAAATGCTTTGTTGAAGACCAGATTGATATCAACTACCCTTTTTTTTCTCATCTGGAAATTGGTTCAAATAAATGCTGTGTATACAGATGTGTGAAGAACTTCGTTTTATTGCAAGTTATTGATGGATCTCTAGGTCTAAACCCAGATATAGCTGAAAGCATTATTCCCTTTTATTTTAAAACTGTAGCTTACATGTCTCACACTTCAGTGGTTTTATGGAATACATAAACTAATACAACTGGTTAGTATCACCAAATTCAGTAATGAAAAACACGCAAGTGCAATTTCATGCATCCATGTATGTGTATATATACATATACTTGTGATTCATATTTTAAAATTCATGGATCTTTCAGGACATCCAAAGAAGAAACACTCATTTTAAGAGTTGTTACAATACATAAAAATTCCTGCCTACAGCACTAATACGCAAAAAAAAAAATGATGAGAGCAGGGAGAGTGGGATTTACTCATCTAGCACAAAAAAAAGCTTCTGTAAAATATTGTGCTGATCATAATGCAGAAATCTAATAGTAACTGAGGCTGTGTCCAGGTACAAAACCTCTTATGACCTATACCCTCAGAACAAGCATATATGAAAAAGCTTTGATTGCATTGCAAGTTTGAAGCTATTACCTAATACTAAGGTACATTTTCACTTTTGCCAGGGCATCTTGAAGATGCCACATTAAACAAGACAATGATATTTTAAATTAATATAACTGAACTGTAAAGTGTTTAAGCTTCAGATCTCCTAAGGTTACTTCTGTTTAAATAATTAATGTAATATGTCAGCAGACATATGCTTGGATTCAGACAACAAATTAAAATGAAATATGTAATAGTTCAAGAAAACATAATAGCAATAAGCTACTTCCTGTATTTTCTGCTGCTTCTGTAGTAACTACAGAAAATTGTTTTTTTTCTTTTCACACTGTTTTATCTTCTCTCTTTTCAAAATTTAAGCTTAGTTTTAGGGCAGAGCAGAAATAAAAATAGTACTACGGTCACCATTCATCAAAGTATTGAAACACAGTTTTATGTGAGTAGTTTCATTCAAGTCCATGGATTTACGCCAATGTTTCCAAAGAAAAATAGGTGTGTGTTTATTTCTGTATAAGTCAGCATCTTCTGACAATTAAGTTGTGAAAACTTTTCTAAACGTTGCTGCTATAAAAACCAAGGAACAAGGATTCTGGTTTTGGTGGTTTGTTTTCCAGCAGGAATCCCAACTTTGCTATGGAATAAGCACTAAATCACTAGCATCTATGACTCTGTGAATGCAATCATTTTCTTGATATCTCTGCATCAGTTTCAGAACCAACTGACCAGAAACTAACTAAAAAATTAGTTTCTCCATAGGCCCTGAATAAAGGCCTATAAATTCATACTTCCAAAGGGAAACTTTAGTTTTTGTTTTTTACTTCCTGTATTTTTTATTTTTTTCTTTTTCTTTTTTTCATTTTTTAGACATTTTAAAGTAGCCACAGTATGTAAGATGTTACAGATTGAAAAACTAAATTTTCTTGGATTTGGTGTTTGTTTGCACATAGCACATTTAATGTGAAACAAGACATGAACAGGAGAAATCTAATTTAGTGTGGAGAGTTATTCACTTCTCTCCTTCAGTGGCATGGATAGAAGCCATCAATTCTAACCCATCCTGCTAAAGAAATACATTTTCTAATAGTTGGTCAGAAATTTAGATGAAAGGAGATTATGATTCCCATTCCACTTCCTAAAGGGTAGGAGCAAGCATAAGTAAATCTCTTCCTTATGAGAACAGACAGGGCAGAAAAAAAGATGAAAACTAAACCACTGTCATTCTTCTAAGTGATCCTTGAAAATCCAGGACACAATACTAAGAGTATGGAAACTTGCACTACCAATTCTTTTACTATATTTGTAGACACTGATTTGACTTGATGGAAGCCAATGAGAGTCTATGATCAGATCTAATGACAGCTATGTCAGACTTTGAGGACAGATAATATCATAAGGTATACTTTATTACCTCCTTTCTATCCTGACAGATTCACTAATATCAATTTTTTTAAGAACTACAGGCCAGATCTCAGACCACAGGTTACGAGTTTCAGGCAAAATAGAGGAGTATTGCTAAAGAGCAGCCCAAGGATACATTCACATAGGATACGAGGAATTAATAATGTTAATATGATACTTTACCTTTCTCAAACTTTTCTCATACCTGAAATATACTTCAGCAATCATCCTAGAGATAATTATGAGAAAAGAGATTTAAATAATCTTTTACCTCCCACACTTTCTAATCTGTTTGGACTGAGAGCTTCTTTAGCAAACACTGATTATTATTCTCTGACTGTACAAGGTCTAGCACTGGGAGCATGATCATAATGTGAACCTTTTAGATTTTATTGGAATATAAACAGCTATATTATAAATAATATTTTTATAGCTTTGCATCATAATGCAGTGTAACTAATCAACTCTCCTCACCCACCTCTGCCCTATCTAAACCTGAGATTACTTTCAACACAACTCCAGTATGGTATTTGGCATGACTTTGTTACTCTTAGCTGAGTCATATATATCTAATCAGATTATAAAACCTTTACTAAAATCAGATATACAAGTAGGCTTACTTTCAGACTTTCAGACATGAATCTTTTATATAAAGTGGCAGAGACTAGTTTACTATTTTAAAGTTCATATTTCTCTAAAATGAAAACTTTTTTCAATTTAATAATGAACAAAGAAAAATTAATGCATTCAAATCTATATATCTTGGAACATATTCTATAAAGTGTTGAGAATGATCCAGATTTTTGGAGGATAAATTGTTAATGAAAAATCTACCTTGAAAAAGTAGCAAGTTTTTTGTCACCTGCAAAGTAAGTGATCATCACTGGCACCAAAAGGTGAGTCATGAAGACAGCTTTTGACTGTGATGGATGAAATAATTAAATGTGTACTGGCCAAGACTATAAAAAGCAAAGTGACAAAGACAAGACATATTTTTGAAAAAGACTCAATTAACAGAAAATGAAATTAAAAAGTTAAAGAAGTTAAAAAAAAAACAACCAACCAACCAACCAGTGGTTTAGCTTTGCTTAGCATAAGCCTAAATTCTAAGATGAGCTTCTTCAAATCTAAAGATCACAAAACAACGGAAGATGGAGCTTGTGGCTTTTCCCCATGCCAAACCTTTGTTCTCTCTTCAAAAATTCTTAAGCAGCACAAAAGAAAGAGTTCCTTTGTCTTTCTCCTCTGTGGTAGCTAGCTAAACTTATAATTTACTTTTACAGAATTAAGTTCTTTACCTGACCCCTCTACTCCATATGGTTTTGTGTTAATTAATAAATCCAAGGACCTTAACAGTTATGTTTGTTTTGCTCTCAGTTACAGTTATTAAAGTTATTCTAAAGTATTTGTTTCTTATTTTTACCAGTGTTCCCATTTCTACCCCCTCCAAACTACTGTTCATTTTAATTTTAATTTTAGCTCTTCTCCAAGAAGTTTCATTGTCTGATCCAAAGTTTTTTTTTATACAGTCTAGCTGCATAACCTCAGCTCAGAGAAAATGGATTAATTATGCACAAGAACTTTGAGAAAGTCCACAGAAAGCAGCTGCAAACAGTAAGAAAGGTAATACTGCAGGCAGGGGTCAGACTGTTGAGATAAGGATAGCTGCCCAAAGATTCACAACTAAGAATACTGATAGAGAAAGCAATGAAATCCTGAAGTAAGCTTAAAGAGTTGCAAGACAAGAACTCAGCAGCATCAAAGACTAGTAAATGTGAGTAAACACAGCCATACAGTCTCACATGATCATTGGAGAGAATATTGATGCTTACCCTATAGGCTCATTAGTCCTAGCTAGGTATTGTGTATGTGAGGCAATAACTAATTGCTTTATACTTTTAAGTTGTGTATATTCTGCTAGCAGAGTTTCTCTGTAACTGGTAAAAAATAAATATGAGTATCAAGAGGGAAAAAAAAAAAAGCCACAAACATAATTCCTAAGCATAATTAAAATGAATAAAAAATCCCTAAAACAGTATTGAATACTGAAGAGCACCTACAGACTTTACCCAAAGACTTAATAGAGCATATCAATGATTTGGTACGGCATACTTGTCAATAGCTTGACCCTTAGCATACTATCTCAAAGACATTTTATTTAGAAGATGCCTGCCTGGCTGTGGTTTCCATATAACATTTTAGGGAAATAAGTATATAATGACAATAATTCTTTCTTAAGGAATTTCATTTAAGTGAGGTGGTATATCAGAAACTGTTCAGCATTCTGTACACTTCGGTAGAACCAATATTTATAATTGTAGCTCTGTAATAAAATGTCTACACTCCAGTGACATGAAATAATCAAATTTCACAAGCTGCTTCAGGTCTACTGCAGATACCACAGAAAAGGTCAAGAGTTTAGGGCTTTAATGTGTGTGTGAAAAAGATTTTTATTTATTTTGAAATAATTATATTTGTTTTATAAGTGTACTAATATCATTGCTACAATGTTGTTCTAAGAGATAATCAAACTATGCTGTCATAACACAGTAATTAGCCCGCAGTCTTATACTTCAGCCACTTGGAAATCAGATTATTTTCATGTAAACAGAAGTGCAATTATGTTACTATTCATGTATAAAACAGACACCATCAAACCCATCCCCAACAATTTGGAAGTTATAACTGAAGGTTGGTGATAAACACGGGATAATAAGAGGGTCTTTGATTTGCATTTCTATCCTCCAATTTTTGGCATTCTCAAAGGTTGAAATGTGTTTTGATATTACTAAAGGATTCAGGGCTTCCAAGTTACCATAGGATTTTTTTGCGCAGTCAGAATTGTTATAGCAGTACGCATTCCTTTAACCTCTAAAAATATATGATAACTCCTCAACAGTGGGCTAGTAGAAAGTGCTAGTTTCACTGACAAAGACAAATTCATCGGAGCCTCAGTGCCAGAAGTACTTTTGATGGGCTGTTTGCAGGCTGTAGGGATAGCGAATAAGAGAACCTTCCAAAAGCTTTCATCTCTCAGGGTTTCTGGCATGGGAACTTGACCATGAGTGCACCATCATAGGTATGTCATGGGGCTATAAGATAGCCTTTATAATAAATTTCATATGTAACATAATATTTACAATATTTTTAAAACCTAAAAGTAATGCAGTAAGATACAAAAAGGTGACACAGGAGAGGAACTAATTTCCCAAAATGTAATTTAGAATATTGACACTATTTCTCTGTGGTATTTTATGCTATGTAATAATCAATTTACAGTACTATGAATCAAGCAGAAAAACATCGACTGACATGGACACAATTAATCCCTTGCTGGTGATAAGCTGCCTAGCCATATATTGAATAACAGTATTTTCAGTATTTAAAAATGCAAAAAATATTGCCATAAAGTATTTAAAATATGAAAATTTGGCAATGAAAGGAAGTATACTTTTGAATTAACAGCACAATACACACTAACTTAAAGGATCTTGCCCAATAAGTTAGTGTTCTGAGCGAGTTTCCACAAAACATGAGCAAAGCCTCATTGAGCAGAACAGCTTTCAAAGTGTCTCTACTCATCTCAGACTCCTGCAACTTCAAGCACTCCTTGTCTCTAGAAACACTGATTCCTACAGATTGCTTGCTCCAGACAAGTTCAGCCAATTTTATGCAGCAAAGGAATACCTGTTGAACATGTAATCTGTAATAAGTTTGATTTTAATCTGAAATATTGTACTGAAGATATTAAAACTTCAAACGGAGCTTGAGGGACAATCTTGAAAAAAAGAAGAAACAGAATTCTTCTGGTAAAGCTGTAAAAATGGACTGTCGTGGACTGTGGTGATCAGTTTAGACCTCTGGACACAACCTAAAACAATCCCTTACATTTATCAACATTCTGAGGAATGTGATTATTTCTCCTGTAAGTGAATTAAATATAAGTATTATTTGTGAAAAAGGTGAACCAACTGTATATATAACTGCGAGATCAGCTGGTATAAATGTCATCCTTGTTACATCTGACTTTTCAATGACTTTATTTCATACATAAGGTCACTCTAGAGTTAGGTAGCTCTCAGCTTCCGATTGGATCACAAACAGGTTTTATGAGAAATAAGCATTATCCTCAAGGATTGCAAGCACCTTCAATTCATATGAATTAAAAACTGTGGTCCAAAATGCGGATACAGGATCAATTTACGCATCTCCAAAGCTAGATTGCTTTTGGGCCTAAATGTTCAAATCTCACCTAGTCTGCGAATTGGTTACAGCAGCTCTTCCCCAGAGTGGTCTGTGGAAATGTGTGTTGATGGTGTGGTAGTCTGCTCTTCATACATAAAACATTTCATCTTCAAAACTGTATCAGAATCAAGTCCTTAGGTTACAGTAAATCCCAAACGTATCTACAAACATATCTCCATACATATGACAGTATGTAAATGATAAACTTTCTATATAAGAACACCCATTTCTTTTTCAACAATATCAGTTTATCTCTCTTAACATTCATGGATCAACTCAGGATTTAAAAAGTAAATGCTGAGGATTCCCCACGGCCACGGTTCTCCTTCTCTCTGTGGAAATCTGTTTCTAAAATAACTCGCATTCAATTACACAGGTCACTTGTGATAGTGACTTTTCTTGGTGAGCCTGAAGAAAAGTCTGCAGTATCTGAACCATGAAAAATTATGCACAGTATTTGATTTTAAAGATGTGCCAGATTAACAGAAGGTAGTTGGGGTAGATTGTGAATGGTAGCAGCTGCTTATTTGCAAATGCTACAGACACCACTGCTTTTTGCTTAGAATTTCTATTAAATACTTCCCTAACGACTACTATAGCTTATTTTTAGCTGTCACCCCACCCCAAGCCAATATTCCTTATTGACTCTTGGTTTTTCTTTTTCTTGCACCAGTTTAACTCATCACTTCCACTATTACATCTACAACTGCACTCCTCCTACTGCTATTTTATGTAAGATAAGGAGAAACATTAAACAATGAGAGATGGTTTAAGATAACTCTTCTCTTTGAAATATTTTTCCATTTTGTTAAAATCTGCACTATTCTAGTACCATTAAATGTATCTAGGTTGAATTTAAACAAAAGCATAAAATATAAATAATAAAAATATAAATAATTAAAAACCTTGTATTGTGTGATGTTTTGGACAACTCCACAAGAAATCCCTCTTACTCCCCAACACACATCTTGGTATTATTTGCAGAACTACTTCAAAGTTACTATTCTAATATTAGTTTGGGATTAGAAATTAGCACATGAGCAGCATGATAATGAGAGACACTACAATTTATGTGTGTACAAAAGATGAAAACTGGGTCATTTTTAGAACTTTCTCAGTAATTTATTTAGAGGTTTGCACACAGTGAACTTTCTGGCCTCAAATGAGATATCTAAGAAAAACAGGATTCTATTTGACTACATCTTGAAGATGCTACATCCTTGACTATATCTAAGAACATTCACCATGCCATGTTGAATATCAACATCTTTTTGGACAAAAGAACAGAAGCATCACTTTCAGACAACTTTGCCACTTTAGTCTCTTTTCATTGAAAGCTATTTTAAAACTATAATCTCATCGGATTCCCAAAACTCTAAATTATGAATCTTCCTTAATTATCTCAAAGATTTTTATTTAATATATATACAAGCCAGAGGAAATAAGATGTCCTGTATTATTATATCAAATACGCAATTTGCAGTAGCATTCCTTTATTAAAAACGCCAATTATCATTTCACATAAAATTTAATTGAGGTCATTAACCTCCTGACAAGTTATTTCTAAATTCTTTCTTCTAATAAGATTTGTTATTTTAACATTTTCCACATCAATGCTTCTTTCACATCTATATACTTCTTATCTATTTATAAAGATAATAGAAATTAGCCATAATTTGATTGTATCATTGTGCTATTAATAATAAAGCTATCTATTTAACTGGTTATCTGAGATGAGATTATCAGTATGAATGTGATCTTCTTACAACCATAATTTATTACAACAAAATTATATTTGTTAAAATATTAGTAAAGAAAAAATGACACTAAAATTATGAAAGAATTTTTAAGTTTTTTTTATTTTGTAGTCTTGATTAAAATGCTCAGGAAGTGTACAACCTTAAAAAATAAAATTCATTTTTACCTTGGGCTTATGGCATCATTGCCATTTACTTCACAAAGTTAAATATGGCTTGCCAGTTCATTATGTAGGCAAACAAGGGAGGTCATACTATTCGCTAAGAGATCTCAACTACTTGTTCCTGTTTTACTCAGAAATGTATTGGCCAGGACAACTACGATTATTACCTTGGAGGTTTCCTAAGCCTCCTGGGATGCTTCATGTAAATGCATGTTGGTGGAGGGTACCTTGGCTGAAGGGCATAAACATTTCCTTATTCATGATAAAGTTGCCTTAGGTATGTTTGCCATTGACATGCAAGTAGTCAGATATTTGAGACACAATTAATTTTGTTTTCAGTCCTTCAGATATTTAATACATTTGGGAAGGTCATTTATGCTGTAGTTTAGTATAAACCCAGCTCTGGACTGAAAAAAATGATAATTCCACTGTCAGTCAAACTAATCTAAATATATTCATTCATAATATTATGTATTTAAACCTCAGGGAAATTAAAAAGAGGGATTTTTTTCCCCTATATTTTACTAATAATAGGCATACAAAAATAGGCAACAAGGAAAAATTTGCTTTTAGCAAATATCATCCTGTCTCGTATGGTTACTGTAGTGTGAGCAAGGCACACTTAGTGTGTACATACAACTAGTAGAAGGCACTGCTTTAGTGTAAAAAGAAATTGGAAAGAACTGTTTGAGCAGTGATACGTGTTGCACAGTTGAGTTCTTCCAACACAGAGTCAAGTGCTGCTTCGGTTACACTCTCCATGATAAAAGAGACAGTGGATCTCTTCCCGTACCTGTGCTTTGCCTCACATAGAACTAGGACAGTACAGTTGTTTCTTCAATACGGGACAACCTAATTTTATCATCAAGATGGTGATAATTGAGTGAACAAGATAATGAGGTCTTCAGTGGACCAAGTGGAGCATATAATTGAAATTAACATCACTTTTGAAAGTTGCACTTACCTATAATTAAGATCTTAGTATGCAAATAGTGAGTTATGACCCAATATTCCCTATGTGTCACCTTCCAGATTTCTGCTAAAGAAGAAGAACCCTTTCTTCTTCTAGAACAGAGCAAACACTGAGAATGAACTATTATGTCCTAACAGGGTCTCACAAAGCAGGATGGACAGAAGGGTAGTTTGCTAGAGCTTGCAACTTCCTTGGCTTTGGCTGGATTAGTTTATTACCTGGTTAGCTATCACCCCCCCAAAAAACAATGTAAAAAAGTAAAAGCACTGATTCATGATAAACAAAATAACTACATCAGGACCTGTTATATTTGCATAATTATCCCTCTTGAAAACTCTAAGCTCACTTACTAGGTTTAAGGTTCATCCTTCTATAGTCCAGTAATATCACTCTGCCTCTTTTGAGGATGTGAGTTCTAAGAAAAATGAAACAATAAAAAGAAAAATTTAAAAAAAAAAATGTGATCATGTTTATTTAAGACATAGTTCATTGCCTTTAAGTTTTACAGTATTAACCAAAATAGGTAAGATGCGAAACTTGGCTTTGAAGGCACCATACTTGCCAGAAGTGAGAAGATGCACTAAGGATTATTTGCTGCATCGTGTGACTTGCTTTTTCTTATCCTTCTGAATTTCTGTCAGTTGAGCTCCTGTTTCCTCTTGCTTTGCTTCCTCAGCCTCTACCCCCCACCATAGTGTAGCAGTAGGAATGTGTGAAACACTTCTATAGAACTTCGGTCCCACCCATCCTTATCTGGGGAATGGACGCCAGCCCAGGAGGAACATGTGTTATTCCATAAAGCTAGGGAAGAAGCCTAAAGACCTAGCTAAGAAAGGAAGGATTTAGTAAATAATCCTTTAGGAATGCTTTTGGACACTGTACTCTGCTCGTGGTAGCAACAGAGTAATGAACATTGTAAAATTATTGCAGGACAAATTTACAGATTCCTCTTCAACATACCAATCTTACATACTGCTTTCAGAAATATTATCTTAGATGCTGAGCTCAGGTTCACCATGGGATTTTTTGTTTGTTTGTTTAAAAAATGTTTTTTGAAAGTATACATATTTGTATATTAACCTTTTAAAAAGGGAACTTATTAATGCATAACTTAATATTTTATATTGAGAATAGCATACATTTAAATATTGGATTTTTTTGTTCAATCTTCTCACTCTTTTTCTATACACTGACTTGTATGTGTTTATTTTGCAGTTATTCCTGTTGTCATATTAGCAGTTAAATTTCTCATTAAATTCCAAGTACAGAATCTTTTTAAGAAAGAATGGGAAACATTCACCAGTTCAATTAGCAAATGAAGACAGTTACGTATTAACAGGTACACCAGCCTCAGGAACAATGGCATATTTGGGGAAAGGAGGCGGAAACCCAAGTGCAGATATAAAGCATGGTGGCACTTGGCTGCTGACTTATTTCATCCAACTCAAAGTCAGTATCTTAAAGTCATTTCTTTGGTAGACTCAAACTGATCACAGGGATTCTACCACGCTTTTAATCGGAAAACTGAAATATGACTTCAGAGGCACATAATGGAGAAAGATTGGAAGAAAAAAAAAGCACTTCCTGGGAAGCAGTTGAATACTAAACACTTTAAAAAAAAATAAGGATCAAAGAAACGTTACATACTTTTTCACTGAAACTAGCGTAACTGCAAATGCCTATGCTTGAATGTTTGCATGGAAAAGATTCAAGGAATTCAAGAATTGTAGTTTTATATCAGTTTTTACTCTGTATTTATAATTTTGGTGTAAGATTTTATCTTTCTATTTCTCATAATTTTCTATTATCTTAATTTCTTATGTTTGTCTTAAAAAATATAGTTGTTCACCAAGAATAAAATATAGTCGGTATTTGTTTCATGGTTTGTTCTTTATTAGAAAGTAAGCTTTCATCCTGAGTGAAAGAATATCTGTAAACTGAAAACTGAGAACTGTTTTCAGACACATTCTGTTGCTTCTTTGCATAATTATGCTGGTAGCAGTCCCACAAAGTGTGCCTGCATGGCATTATTTCAAAACTGGGGTTATAAATTATCTAGCAAGATTAAATTCTGAATGGCTGAAATCTTCAGTAATAGTACTAATCATTGTCCATATGTTAAATTTTCCAGAGAAACCATTATATCTTATTTATAATCTATTTAGCTAACTCTATCTCACATAAATCTAAAATATTTCCATGAGAATTACTGCACTTTTAAAAATTCTCTTACTTTTTCTCTATTCAGTGACTGAATTAATCCTAGCAGATAATTGTGTATCTTTCTTTATACTTTTTATGGAGGGACAGAAATTACAGAACAGAAGAAGAACGGGAGAGATTGCAAGTTTGCACCCTAATACTTTTGTTCCCAAGGGAACACAGCACAGAAACATATGCAGTTACAGTAAAAACTGCTTTGCCAAACACCATTTAAATGATCATAGTTTTTTGTTGATGTCAAGATTTTCTAGGAGGATAGGTTGTCATTCTTATTTAAAAAAAAACCAAAAACTATGGCTCTCCGAAAGGGGCTGTATTGATCTATAGCAGCCCGACAGGGGGGATCACATAGATATGCACATGAAACAGCTGTTCAGATGTAAGTGAATTTATGAAAACACAATTTTTGCTACTATTTAACTAGATCTAGCTTTGGTAACAATAATAACTCTGTATTTTGAAACTGTGAACCAGTCCCCTTAATAAGCTATTGACTTTCAGTTGTATAGTACAGTGAAGAAAAAATACCCGATCATTTGTGAACTGCCTGAACTTGATCAAGCATACCCTAACTGATAATGACAGAAACTTGCATGATCTGTTAGGTACGGAACATAAAACCTATGTTCACTTCAGCTACTCCGTGAAGACTCATAAAATTTTGAGAGAGTTACACTAAGCTAATAATATGTTGCTGCATCAATTGAGGCAAAAACTACCCATAAAAGTGTTCCTTTCACACGCTCTAAAGCCTCCTGAAGGGACACGTGGGTGAGAGGAGCAGGAGGACCAGATTTTTCAGTGTAGCTTAAGTAATGAGGTCAGAAGGGCTTTGTGCAAACACTAGTACTTGCTTTCTGAGGAGACAGCTTACAAAGTGTAAATATCAGAAATTAATAACACTCGAGTGTCACAAAGTAGTGTTTTTAATAACTGAAATTTGCCTTCATTATGTGATTTTATAAACGTGTCTCAATATTGCATTCAGTTTTGCTACTAGAGGGTTATGAGGAACAACTTAGTGAGGAAGATGACGATATATCTCTACTAGATTGCCAAATAGACCAATTCCCAACTGCATTCATGCATGGAAGATATTATTTTAATACAGAATACAACAAAGCAATGAATTAGATAACGTATGTATCAAAACTGAGTTTTTCAACTAGCTGAACGTACAACTGCTTTTTGCTAAAAAAATACTTTCATGCTATTAAATCTGTGTATTTTATATTAATTTAATAACAGCAAATATATTTGAAAGTTGTGAATTTTACGAACACAATTACTCAAATTATTTTATAAAATCCTAAATATTAACTGAAGTTGTGAGGCTCATCCCATAATTCTTCTCTCAGGGAAGCAAATAAAACCATCCAAGCTAAATGACTTGCCTATGGGTACCCATTCCATGTCAGAGTTCTTTACGTGAAAAATTCCTGTCCACCTCTAGAGTTCAAATCACTAAAATCTGCTTCACTCACAAACTGTAAGTGAACAGTGTCCAGGTAGATTTTGGCATAATCATTGACCTTGACCCTAAAAAACAGTGTTCAGAAGGTAAGTGACTTACCTAATCGAAACTTTCTCGGTAATGTATACTACCAAACAGTATTGCTAAGGTATAGATAAATCGTCAGTGTGACTGACCATATCCTGTTGTCTAGACCTGATATTTTCTAAAATGCAGATAAGTTGCAGTCACAATGACCAAACCTGTACTCTTCAGTTATCTTTATTCTTTCCCCAGGAATCTGGGACGTAACTTCTGACCTCCCAGCAATGGTCACCCTTCCCCCACCTCCCTTTTCCAGGAAATTTTGATTTAGTGAATTCTGGCATCCCCAGCACACAGTTGAAGCCCAGTGAATTAGCACCCGCCAGCTGTTGAAACTGCCCTCAGCTCCAATTTGGGACTCCTCTCCCAGAGCTTTGCATCTAGCATTGTACAGCTGCCAGGACTGATGATACCATTGGAACGGGTTCCTGTGTGGCAAAATGCAGCAGGCTGATGATGACCGTGATACCACAGCGATTCTGGCTCAAAGCACTCTGCTGGTCCCGCAGCTGAGCCACACTGATGGCAAGTGGCTCCTCACGTTCTATGTCTTCGCTGGCTAAGATTTAAGCCCAGGATTTCATTCTGGGCAGGTCAGATAGGCCTCAAGAATTACCAGGTGATTTCAGGCTGATCCTGTGCAAAGCAAACCATGTGCTGCCTGTTGTGAGAGCCCAGCCTCAGCCTGAAACACCCTCATTAATATCAGCCAGTTCCTTATATTTCTTCACCATGGGAGAGGTGAGCTGCTGGTGGGACCCTGCTGGTGGCTGCTCCCCAGAGGAGCAGCTGTTGTCAATGCTGTTAGCAAAGGGGAACCCTGTCCCCAGCTGTGCTCGGGAATCCTTTGGAAACTTAGCTAAGAGAACGGTAAAACTGAAGCTTCAGACCCAGCTTTCTGGTAAATTTTGCATTACACTAACATTGAAGTAAACCAAGCACAGACACACAAACGAACAAGCCCCTCCAAAACCACTATGGAAATTTGTTCTCCTTCCAGCTGAGTTAGGTTGAAAATCGGGTTCCAAATTGCTTGTTCTCTTCCTGACCTATAAATTTGCTTTCCTGCCTCAGGTTCAGCAAGAAGAGAGAAATGCTTCTAACCAGAACACTTGTTATTCCCCAGCAATTTGGATTCAGTCTGCTTAGGGCTATGAGGCATTCGGAGTGCAGGTCTCCATGCCAGGTTATTCTGCTTCAGCTGTTCAGTTATTATGAAAAAGAAGTGAACACAATTCCTGTCTTAGTCTCAGAGGATGTCTAAAGGGAGAGAAGCAAGAGCTTGACATCTCCTGCTACCTCCATCTACTCCCAGTGGAAGAGGAAGACACTTTTTGGAGGTACGTCATTTCAGCATAAATTGGAGAAAGAAAGCATTTAAATTTGGGTGGACTTGGTTCCTCTGCTAACTCTCATGTTTTCGGGGTCTGTTCTTTTCACCATTAACTAGGTAAGGAGCTTCAGCACATTGCAAACCGTGCAGCGGCAGCATATACAGCAGGAGAATCTGATCCTGGTTCTGACGTTCCAGTGAAGCGTTACCCATGTTAGATGGAGAGTATTCCACGCATGATGGTCAGACTTATGTACAGGCCTGAATATCACTTACACTGATGCTTTCACTGGTGGTAATGAAAAGGTAACATTTTAAGAAAACTATACTCATGAGCTAAGAGTTAAAAACTGGATTGGCTTTTACTCTCAGCTTTCAACCAGACTCACTCCGAAGCATGAATAACGTTCTTACATATTTTTATCTTATCCTTTAAAATAGTGGTGCAAAGAGAAGAAGGGAATAATGCACATTTTGTAACGAAATCTGAGATGATATTTCCTCTAAATTTCATTTCTAGTTTGCAGAAGCACTCTACTTTGGAGAAACCACAAATAGAGAAATTATCTTATCTCTATAATTTTACCTGGCAAAGGTCTTAAACAACAGCAGGTGTTTGTGCCAGACAGACACTTGCTTTAAAATAGTCATATTTCTTTGGGATAAAGGCTGAGGACTGAGCTTAAACAAACAAACAAACAAAACCAGAAAAAAATGAGAGTAGCTTGATTCTTTCTTTCGTTCTTCCCCGCTTCAAAGGTTATGACAAGTCACCTCATCTCTCTTGTGCTCATCTCTAAATATGAGAATAATGCCTTGCTACTTCGCAGACTTTTTTAGAAGTTGAATTAAAGTGGTCACTGAATTGGAGTAGCCTGTCAGTGTTTAACTCTGTTATATTGTTTCAGAGCAAAAAAAGCAGAAACAGCAGCTACCGCACAGCAACAACATTTACAGCACGTATAATAGATGCTAAAGCACAAAAGCAATTAAATTCTGGAAGTAATTTTGAAGTGCCAGTTCTATGTAATTAGTATGTTTTCTGCTTGATGGAAATAGGAATCTCAGCAGTACAAGTGAGGGTACACCTGGAGCAGGTGAGAGCCATCTGAGAGAAAAAAAAGAATACAAGCAGGCTTGATGAACTTTTGAGGAAACACAGACAGCATTGCAGGGGAAGGGTAGGCAGCTGTCTGCTGGCTATGGGTGACTCCCACATTTTTAACAGCTAAGAGCGAACCCAGCTGTACCAGAAGTACTGTCAACGAGAGAGACACTTTCCTGTTCAGACAGTTCTGGCGTCTGGATGGTATGGAAACCTGAAAGATTTGTATCTGGGCATCAAGCATTCATCAAAAAACATCCTGCTTACAATTTAGATTATTACAACACAAAAATTTAACTGAATGGATGACTCCTAGACAGTCATGTGCTGTCCTGATAATCCGAAATTTTACTTACTTGTCTCCTTAATTACATTTTAATTAATACTTGATTTAGAATTTGGTTTAGTCAAGCCAAATTTGGTATTAAAGCAAAAACCTTGATCCAGGAAATTCCTCCTTGACATACACATGATCAAGTTTTTCCTATTCAAAAATATAATCTCAAGTAGATTTTAATTTGTATTAACAAATGAGGAAAAGAATCAATGGATATGACAGTATCTGCAAGCTGATCTACATATTTTATAGGCTTATTAAAAGGAATGTGTGCAGTAACCCAAATATTTGTTCTACAGAACTATTCACCATATTACTCCGGAGGTAGATACTAGTTAACAGTGAAGTAGAAAGAAGTGCCATTGTTTCAAAAGTAGGCATAGCTCACCTTTTGATCCAAAAACTGGAAGAGGAAAGCAAACCCAAAGATTTTTCTTCCCTTTTCAAAAGATAGTACTTAGACTATTAATAAAAAAAACGAAAAATAAAGAAAAATAAATATAGATGTAGATCTACTAGGAGTTCAGGCCATTTTTATTCCTCACAGGGCTAGAGAAGAGAGAAAGAAGGAAGGCTGACAGTATATAAAAGTAAATATCAGATAAGGAAATCCTAGTCAATAAATTTTTTCCTTCAGTCAAGCTATTTTTAATACATACAGTCCTGTCTCTTTCTAGGAGACATATGTTATTGGAAAGATTAGTTTTGCAGTACCTATTGCCTCTGCCAGCCAGCATCAAAGTAAATTTAGAGAAGTGCTGACAGTCTAATACCTGCTATCAGGTTCTACCTGTAGATAAGAGGTGAAAAAACATCTGTTGAAGGCCACCCTTAAAAAAAAAATCCTGGTTGGTTGGATTCCAGTGAGTTTCTAAAAACTCAGTCTGTTTAGCAATTTCTTCACAAGAGTCAAATTTTACTATGATGGTTATTAAAAAACAGAATTTTATTTTTTTTTTAAATCCACCTTTGGATTTTAACACACACTGTGATAATTTCTGAGGTTATCTCTCTTAAGCTTTAAACTGAGTTAACTTGGAAAGGCAATGTAAAATACAAGGAACTGAGCTGTTGTTCAAAACTAATGAAATACATTCATATAAGCCTGATGTAGGACATTCTCATCCTTACAGGTGGCTGGATGGAAAGCAGCAAACATTAACTAGTCAAGAAAAAAGTAGAGGATGAGTATGCAAAACCTCCACCATCTCAGAAGTGCTTGGTACTGACTTTTCCTTGCAAAAAGCAAAGAAACAAAATCTTTTATCCTCTTCCTTTTCAGTTTCAAATACAATTAAACTAGCAAAAAATACTGACAGCTCTCCCATTTCAGTTCTTCAGAAAAAAACAAACAATCAAACAAGCATGTGCCCTATTTTGCCTATTTCTTAAACTAGACCTTAAAACCTGGGCTGCAAAACATCCAGATAGGACCCTTGTGCAATATATGAATGAGTGGGCATGCAGACTCACCCACCCATGCACCTCCATTTTTCCTTCCAGATGGGAATTTGCCTTTCTCCAAAGGAAGGTGAAACAATGGCACACAGGATATTGCACAGCTATGCTCACGTTCTTCCTCTGCTTTTCTCAGTTCTGTTAGAATTTTCGTCAAATATGCAGTATTTTTGAGGAGATAGTCGAGGACTGCCCAGAGATGCTGTGGATGCCCCATCCCTACAAGTGTTAAGGTCAGGTTGGATGGGACTTTGAGCAACCTAGTCTAGTGAAAGATGTCCCTGCCCGTGGCAGAGGGATTGGATATAAAAATGTCTAAGGCATCAAATATGGTACCTCATTCTCATATCTCATACATGCAATCTGATTTCAGGTAGAGGTAGAGAAACAGTTCCACCAGTTCATAAATGTACATCAGATGTTGTAGCGGATGCCTGATACTGAGGTCAATAATGACAGAAGGAAAACAGGAGAAGAAGAGTTTTAAGGACTCCTGTGCACTCCATGAACAAGAGAAATACACAGTTTCAGCAATTACTCTAGTGCCTGAAGGACAGCTGAAGCTCATTTTCAGCAGTTGAAAGAGAAACTGCCTTGAAGTTGCTATCAAGAAATTAAGGAAGTTGACTTTGTTTTGTTTTCTTATATGGAACCTATAGCCCACCAGAAACACTAGCTTCCTGTGGATTGCCTCTCCTGAAATGCTTCACATCCAGACAATTATACAACTGTGATCTGAGCACTAGCAAGTTTTTTTTGAACTCACTCATTACCGAAAAAAAGTGTTGGCAGTACAAAACATCAGGTTGGTAAAACTCTTTTAGTGAGAAATTTGCCTTACTTTCATAGAGTTTCACCATAGTATAGTTTAATCACTGAGGACTGTAAATAAACTTTTTCTCATTTTTGTGTTTAGCTTTTAATGATGTTTAATTAGAAGGGATGCTTCCTACTTGCAGGGCAGCATGATACTTTCTGATCATAATTTTTAAATTCATTTTATTTTCTCTTAATTTTCATTAAACTCCAGTTCCTATACTAATATTTCTTTTTCCATTTTTTACTGTAAGAATGATGCACAGTTTCTCAGAATGAAAACTTGATTTTTCCAAAATTTTAAATTTTCATTTTCATTTTAAATTTTAAATTTTCATGACATTAAAATGTCTTCTTTTTTAATCAGTTTGATGTAAATTAGTGTAGTTCTTAAAATAATATAACACATTGCTCAGCCTGCCAGTGGATTGACTTGTATGAGCTGTAGTTCAAATCCCTGTTCCCAGTAATAAGTGGGATTTGGGACATTAGACAGATCATGCAATATTGTGTTACATTATCTTTTCCCCATTGTTTATTATGTTGTGTATCGTGGAAGGTATACAACTGAAATGTTAAAAATTCAGATGAAGAAAAGCCCCACAATTCACTTC
Organism: Pampusana beccarii; assembly: GCA_013399365.1. Taxonomy (NCBI): domain Eukaryota; kingdom Metazoa; phylum Chordata; class Aves; order Columbiformes; family Columbidae; genus Pampusana; species Pampusana beccarii. The sequence continues at coordinate 824,705 of VWYH01010171.1, read as the reverse complement.
AATCTCTTAAAGTGTTTCCAACTTTCTTTGGAAGGATATTTGAATCTCTTTTTTTTTTTACATTCTCGGTCCTTTTTCAGTCATAAAGTCAAGAGTATCTGTTGACAAGATGAACTGGTTGAGGTAGCACCTCCTGAAAAGTCAGTTTAGCTCCCTTGACTAGAATTGTTCCTGCTTGTAGCAGCTCAGGTGTTATGGAAAACTCAGGACCCTCTGATTCTAATTGGAATGGCAAAGAGGTACTTAGAAAAGTGGAAAATCAGCTTCTAAGAGATCTGTAATTACTGTGGTTAAAGGAAGAGCCTATATCTGTAAAGTTACTATGCTTACACCAATTTACAACCCTCTAAGTCTGAGCCTTGTCCAACGATATTTCTGATAAGTAAAATAATCAGTAAAAAACAAACAGAAGAAATACAGAAGTCTTCGTGAATCATAAACATTCATTCTTCTTAATTTTCCAGTGTATGAGTTTGATCTTCCACAACTAGATATAGCTCTCTGTTATTGCTCTCTGAATTTATTTCTCATTTGCAGGTTACTTATCCATAGACAACACTTACTAGAACAGACTCTATTAACATAACACGTGTGGCTTTTTTAATTTAAAATTTGAGTTTTCCCTTGTACACATGTATGTTCTTGCCCTCAGAATTTATTTTATGATGAGTGGAAAATTGTCACTAGCGTATTACATGAAGGGTGAAAGGTCTCAGAGTTATGATGTAAAGAAACAAGATTAACTAGAACACAGCAATATAAGAAGCAATATTTTTCAGTTTAAATCAAGAATGTCAAATAATATCTGAAAAATACAGGATAACACCTTAGAAGCAAAACCATAATGGATACTGCTTGTAATAAGGAACATCTCATGTTCTATGAGATTTGGAAAGCCACTCTTATCACCTTTGCTATAAAATTCAGGTAAGTGACTTGATAGTAATTTCCAGAAATCCAGCTTCTCTGGCACAAAACCAAACCAACCTCCTGGGAAGAATACATGCCCATTTCCATACATACAAAGCAAGTTCTCTCCAATAATACAGAGATAGACATGAAGTTATTATTCCTCTCTACGAAGTATTTGTGAGGCTGCATCTGAAGTACTGTGTTTAGTTTGGGGCTCCCCAGTCCAAGAGAGATTATGCCAAACTGGATCAAGCTCAGTGGACAGAGCCACAAGCCTGGGCAGGAGGCTGGAGCACATGGTGCAGGATAAGAGGCCAGGTACATCCATTTGTTTGGCCTGGAAGAAAGGTGAGATGGAGCTCCAAGTGCTATCTTCAGCTGTCTCCTGGGTGGTTACAGAGGATGTGAAGCCAGAGACTGTTCAGTACCCAGTGAGATGACAAGAGGCTGTGGCCACTAGATGCATCAAGGGAAATTCTAACTAGATAAAATGAAGCAAAATACACCCATAAGGGTCCTTAAACATTGAACGAACCAGGACCCTCAGCGGCCATGTGATCTCTATCCTTGAAGGCATTCACTAGTGGGAAAGACCCTGAGCTTCTTGATCAAACATTGATGTCGGCCCTTCTCTGAATAGCGTCTCAGACAATGTTCCATTCCAGCCTTAACTATCCTACTTTTCTGTGATTCTAATGTGAAGGAAGAGGTGAATTTAGGTAGTAGGCTATACCTATTGATGTAAATACCCAGGAAGTGAGCCGCATAAAACACCTACACTCCATTTAAGTGGAAGCTGGTAGGTATACCAGAGGTCCCACTGACTAGTATTCCTCTGAATGAGAAACTGGAAGGTTCTCTATCCTGTATTTTTACATCACTAGGAAAGCTCAAATCAGTTAACAGAAAAGTAATCTTCAAAGCTTACCAAAGGTCAGTACATTCATCAGAAACAGAGAGGAAATTCGAATCTCACCATCCTCCCTTTCACGAACTATACAAATTATGAATCAAACAGAAGATGCATTATGTATTTTCAACACTCAGCAAAAATAATGGATCTATTTACAGCATTCGCATTGATTCAGCATCACCCAGGGCAGTGACTCAAAGCAATTTTAACAGTTCAGAGAAAAAGCCCTGGGAATTCTGTCAAGAGTTTTTCAATGTATTAGGATAACTGTAAAGACAGAAAAGCTAGTCTTTGACTCACAATTAATTTTCTTACTGGATATAGTCTTAAATACACAATGATATCTCAGTACCTTAAAGTGTGATTTTATATTGGTTGTATTTGTGTGCTTACTTCTGGCAGAAATATAATACTCCTTAAAATGTCCAGGTTTACAATGGGGACTGAATTGTTTTATTTATGAAATATTGATGGACACATAGATTTAAAGTAAGCTTCCATATACTACCCTACTAGTGTGCTGTAGGCTGTATTTTAGACAGTTGGGCTTCAGGACATTTAATATTTTCCGTCAATTTAATAAACTACAAAAATACCTCACATACACTGGATGGAGGCACTTCTCAACAAGATAGAAAGGTTGGCCACTGGCTCACTCAACAGAAATAAAAGTAGAATTCCGTAACCATAATTTGGTTAAGATTGCCATTATATAGTTAATACATACACTATTTCCTCATATACTAAGAGAAAATCTGTTAGTTTCATTTAGATATGAAACCACTATAAATAAAATACATATATGCAGCTAGCAGGCTTCATAATGTAGGCCTAAATCACGTTAAGAAATTATCATCCTCCAATGTTATGCATGAAGATCCACTGTTTTGTAGGTACAATACTATTTATTCTGAAATGTAGAGAAGACAGAAGAATCAATGTCTTTAGAAGAGAATTCTACAATTAATATTTATTTTAAAGATGCTTTCCCATTTTCCATAAAATAATGGAAAGAACATTCTTAACTTTCAAATGAGATTGAAATGAGGTTTGCTAAGGGGGAGTAAACAAACTGAGTTCATTAGACATGAAAGGTTTCTTTGTGGATAGTAATGTCTAGCTATGAATAAATTAAAATGATTGCAAATGTGCTATCATAATTATGATCTCTATTGTACATCAGCAAAGTGGAATGGTGGAATGGCCAAAAATATGCATACAAATAACAAAAACTTTGTATCTTTTTCTTTTCTTGATACAAACTGAAGTGACAAAATATTCACTAATGGCTGGAATTACTGCAATCTGAGTGGAAGTATTCTTGTGTAAGGAGGATCTTAATCAGTACTAGGAATCAGATATGAAAGCTGATAAATCCATACTTACTATATGATGAAAAACAATTCATTTGTGAAAACCTGCATCTACACTGCAGATCGTCCAAAACGTACTCTGGATGAAAATTCCAGTAATATTGAGCATGTATAACTTCGAGGAAATACCTACAAAAAGGTAGCAGAAGGTAGCAAATTAAAGCTATAAAATGTATCCCAAAGAAAATGTAGTTTTGTGACTACAATACAGCACACAACACACAAGAATCTCTTTACCTATGATATTTGTTCTTATCTATTAATCCTAAAGTATTTTCTTGTAAATTGCTATGTGACTTTTTTTTACAATTAATTTTGGAGTCACAGGTAAAAATAATGCATGCACAAGTATGTTATCTAATTGGAACATGCAGTTATAATGGTTGTCCATGAAACTTCTTGGTACAAATAAACAGAAATGTAGGTGTTTTGAAAGAACAGGAGATGCTCATTATCATACACTGTGTCAGTGTTTTATACTTATTTTTTGTCAGTTCACACATAGGTTTGAGTAAAAACAAGGAAAAAAAAAAGAAGGGGGATGGGTTTTATCTATTTATATTGATTAGGCTTCAAGATTTTCATAATACATTTTTCTGAGCAAACCTCACTTGGGTTAGGAGGAGGAATTATTTTATGTTGCGAGTAATGACTCCCAAAATCTTTGAAAGCATTTTAAATGGTTATAGACTTCAGAATTAATCTTGTGTATCACCTGAAAAGCATTTGGTCTCATTTTCATCCAAATTCCAGAGTTCTATACACACTCCACATGTCTGCTGCTGTCTCTCCTGCCTACTGTATTGTAGAGTGTATGTATCTGTGTGCATGTGGGTAGATGGGAATATAAAATGCATGTACTTTGCAGTGTTGGTATGCACACCTCTCATATAACTGTAGTCAAGTAAGTGTCAGATAAACTTGTAAAACATGTATCTTCCATTTGTAACATACTCTTTTGAAACTCAATATAAAATGGGGAAACTAAATAGGAATGTAAGACTCAAAAAAAGAAAACTAGTAAAAGCATATTCCACCTTCTTATTATTACAAAAGTAACAGTTTTTAAAAAAATAATGCTGTTTAATCCTCTGCCTTGTAAGAATATAGTCACCAATCAATATGAACGGGAGTGTGGTAGTATCTTATAAGCAGTGTATTATAGTCTTTCAGTCCTCACAATGGCTGATAGATGAATAAAATGCATATTGGCTGATAGATGAATAAGCTGTTCGGTCAAATGTTCTCTTCAGCAGAACTAGTGCAATTTCACTGAAATGGATGGCATTGACATGATTTACACTAGTGGGAAAATCTAGCTATTTTCTCCTCTTTTATACTTATAGTGCAGGAAAAAATATATTTTTCATTCTTCTCCTCTCAAGAGCTAGCAAATAGTTCCAAAAATAAAAAGAATAAAATATGAATTTATGAAAATCTTAAGGTTGTTCTGAAATGGTATAAAATTGGTGGCATTTACATTTCATTTTCCTGTTCACCTAATGAAAACGGACTTGGTAAAATTCGAAAGACCTCATCTAGCCTACTTCTCTAATTATACAACTTACTGAACTGAAAAATGTAAATGTATGCTCTACAACTAAAATTTCCATGGCTCTATCAAACGAAGACCTGGTAATATCATCTCATATATTCCTACTTTCAAGATAGGTGTTTAAATTTTTTTTTCTTTTATTTATCAGAAATTTCCTCCCTATTTACCATTGAGACTGTGCCCAGAGTGACCATTTGTATCTTAACTTTGATGAAACTATTGCAGTCCAGGTTGCTGTTAAATGTAATAGTCACAACAGGTTTAAGTTAATACAGTACACAGAAACTTGTAAAGATAAAATACACACACCTTTTAAAATTTCTCTTGTTAAGGTGTTGAAAATTCAGGATCCAATCTGCTTAAGTTAGAAAAAGTTTGAGTCCTGCTCACCTTAGCAAGATCATTAGCCTTCAAAACTCCTGAGCTAGCTCTGTATTACAGACAAGGGAGGCTGATCTGTACAATTACATTCCAGCTTTTGGTAATACTAATGGCCTGCTAGAGCTTCAGTTACTCAGAAGGTGTTAAGTATATCAAATAATAAATGTCCATAATAATAATAATACTTCTCCTTTCTAAAATATAAGGCAACCTAAAAGCCATAATTTTGTTTTCTATTTTTTTTCTGATAAATTACCCTTTGCAATGAAAGCACAGCATAACATACTGTATATTGAAAGGCATTCCCACAAGATTTGACCATAAATGAGAGTATTTAGGGGTGAGAGTGGGGAGAACAGACGAGATATTATTGAGAATTTTCCCATTGCCTCAGTTCTGTGCCAACACTGTGTCAACAAGAAGGGATTTATTCGATTGGACCCTTCTGTTCAGCTATGCACTTCCTGGTAATTAGATCAATACCTGTGTCTCTTAGGAGCTGGCTTAATATTCTTAATGAAGGTTCATTTAAGGTTCATTCTGGTTACAAGGTAGTTCTTTTCTCATCTTTTAGAGACCACTTTTTAGACTGAGTATTCATTTGTAGGTTGTAAGTGATCATTTAAGGTTCATGTTTGAAATCAGGAGTAGTTGCATCACTAAGTGGAGAACAAAATGAGTTAAAAATAATAATACTGCTAAAAAAAAAAAAAAAAATTTCTTTTATCCCCTTAAGATGCGTATAGACCTTACTTTCTAACCAGCACAGGCATAACTTCCTGGACTTGCACAGAAATAAATCATTATGGCAAACCATTCTTGCTTAAAACTTACCACTGTCTTTGGAAAGCCTTTTTCTGTTATGCACTGGGAAAAAGTGTCTTACAACCAGAAAAACAAAGATCTACAGATATCGTTATCACCAACTCCTAGGAAGTCAGCAAGATCTGTAGATGCTGAAAACTTTCAGCAATCAATTTTGGGTTAAAAAGTTAATTCTGTCCTTTGTTCTGGCAAATAAAGTTAAAATTTGGCTATTCTGTATTTAGCAAAAAACCCACTATACTTCTAACCAGACTGTTATTCAAGTGACAAACAGATATCAGTGGTCATAAGCATACAGCTGTCATTATTTATCACAGATTTAAGCAGACTACTATAAAAATTTCTTCCCAAAATTAGCTTTTCTAGAAGAACAGAAATTCTGCTGTATGTTGGTTCTGTTTTCCTTACTGTCATTATAAACTACCATGATGTCTTCTGAAGCTGAACAAAATCCATCAAACTACATCCTGTAAAGAGATCAGCTAAACTGTCAGTTTAAGGGCTAGTCTGCAGATGATGTATATAAATTCTATGAAGTTATCTGTGGTAAATATTCTAAACTGAGTAGGTACCATGTACTATTTGATGAACAGAAATAGACTGAAGTTTCACAATTCTAGTTGCATCATACAGAAAAAAAAATGAATTGCAAGAAAAAGATGCAGTAAAGGCACTGTCTACAAAAGGTGTTCTGGAGGAAGAAAACATTTGCACCAACTCATTTTATCTATTCTACTTCTTTTTGTTTGGAAAGGGTGAAGGCTTGATGACCATGAGTGAGACACTTTTGCATTCCATGGGATCCTCTGGTCTCTGTAAAGAAGGAGCACATTTCTGTAGCATAATTTTAGTAAAATTTTCAGTCTGTATATTCCTTATTTTAATCGTCATTAGTTATACAGTCATAGCCATTTGAACTGGTGAATTTCTGTCTGTTGAGAGGGGCGGCCTTGTGATTTTATATAATTTTCGAGATTTTGAACACTGAACATGCGATGTGGAAATCCCTGAGTTGAATTAATCTAATCTTAGCATCTAACAGCCAGCTTTGATCCTCAAGGCACAATAACAAATACTTAGTTATTAAAAACCCCAAATTTATATATGTGTGTATGGCAAAAGAGAAAAAATATTTCTGCAGAGGACTACTTAGGTTTTACTACTTATGTTTTACATAACATAAAATACGGCTTAAAATGTGCCAAACATGAGACTTCCTGTCCTGTTATCATTCCTCCAAAGAGCAAATAAGTAGCAATTAAAACTCCACTGCATTAAGAGGAAATAAATCTAAGTCGAACATCCTACCTCCTACAAAATTCCCCTTTGCAGTCTGAACTGAAATAAAGCATGCTGATAATAACAAACTCAAATACATAAAATGATTTTCTTTCTAATGATATTTCCACCCCTTTCTGAAGAATAAAATAATGTTCTGTATATAATTCTTTATTTGCAGAACAAAACTAGCATGTAGTAATTACATTACTTCCAGATTTGAGCAGATAAATGTATTTGCAGCACTTCAGCAAGTTGCCTTCAAATCAGTGTCTGCCATTCCTCTAACTACAGCACACTTCCTGACTTCAAGGCAAATATAATGATCTCTAGAAAATGTATTTTTTGTCCACATTTATTCCATAATTGCCATGTAGGAAAAGACAAAAAAGTTAATATCTTTTCACTGTGAAGTAATTGCAGTTACTGTTTTCTACATTACTCCTAGCAACATTAGAATCCAACATCTCTCTTGTCAAGAAATTTTAACAGTAAAAGAATTCAGACGTAAAATATATGCAATATATTACTTATTCTTCATATTTTATAGCTTTCAGACTACTAGCTAGTTCTAAATAAAACTGTCAGGGGAAATAAATATAATGGGATATCAATAAGAAGCACATACACTGTAAATTTATTGCAAATTTTGCTGTCCACTAATATGGACAGCATTTTTATCTACAATTACAATTTTTAATCCAACTTGTTTTCCAAGAAATAGTGATTTTTAGCAGTCTTTAAGAATCTGGGAGAGTAACTTACATTGTCTAGTTAACAGTACTTTACACTCCTGAAAGAAAGGCATCTACAAACTCCTAAACTTAGTTTATTTTATAATCATACAATTATTTTCCAGAATATTTAGCCTCAAGACCTAAAATCACTTTACTGGACAGTGTTAATTTCTTATGAGAAAAGGTTACTATCTTGGATAACCTCCATTTATTACTTAAATTTAATCTAGAATTTAATTTAATTTTAATTAAATTCTTCCTAGATGCTGAAAAGACCTATAGCCAACCACATTCAACTTCATAAATGACTTCACACTAACAACCAGTTTATCAATTTTCTCCGTAGGGATTATAGGTACAGCATGAATACACAAAAGCAGAAGGAGAAGGGAAGAGAAAACCCATTCAGCAATATTATGACACACAAGGGGTGGGAAAGTTGACGTACTTAATTCACCTAATCTAAATAAAATCATTGATGAAATCCATTTTTAAACAACATACTGTTTATTATTGTTTAATTATATTGTTGAAACAATGTTGGGTAATAAATTCACAAGGCACAGAAAAAAAAAAAGACCTTTAACATTTATTACAAAGACCTTAAATATTTATTAAATTTAGCTTTATTAATTAACATTACTGACACTCAAAACCTTGTTTTGTGGGCAATCCCAAGCAAAATTCCCTGTTCTAAAATTTGAGAGGCAGCATCACAGTGCAGTCGAACAAATGAATGGCAGCCCAAGAAGAGAAAACGTAAAGCAACATTAAGGTCTGAGTTTTTCTTAGCTCATTGGCAATTCTTTTCGTATCTTACCGACTGCTATCATTGTGTTACAAGTCGAAGTATAAGCATTGAAAGAAACAGTTTGAAGTTTAGAACATGAGTATCATCATCCTCCAAACTTTTATTGGTTACATCTCTCAAACATTGCGTGAGATGGAGAAAGTTCAGAAAAGCATGATCCAGATTTAGACTGCTTAAATTCCACCTCTATCATTCTATTCAGTGTTTTCTATTTGCTTGTTCTAGGCTGTCATACATATTTGGCCTACATTAAATATTGCCATAAGTATTTACCTAAATCTGAACCTTATAACACGAAGAGGAAACAACTGAGACTGGCATCAAAGAAGACAAAAAGCTGAGGATAACCTTGCAGCAGTAAAAAAATCCCAACAGTACAGATGACCCAAACTGTAAGGAGTTTTATAAAGTAAAGGCTTGAAATACCAAATGTATGAGAAGATGAAGGGGATATTGTTACAACAACTAAAGGTGGTTCCATGTCAACAGGAGCCAGGGGCCAGATAAGACTCAAGGAATTTTAAATGGCATAAGTTGTCTTCATTTGACAACTAAATCCCACGCTACTGTATTTACATATTCTCTTCATACCTTCACCTCATGATGTTTAGTGTTTTAGGGAGCATTCCTGGAAGATAAAAGAAGTATAAAAGTAGGCTCAAAAGTAGTCATTTTCCTACTTCTCTTTCAGCAACCCAAACATCACATGCCGATTTCCATTCTGGTTTTGTTTTAATTTATTTATGTGCCTGAGAAGTAGAAGAATGATCAGAAGTATGTTTTAGGTAGTCTATAAGCATCCAGAAGAACATCTTTTGCTTTCTTCCTTGCAACTGTTCATCACAGTGTCACCTGAGGCTCTGCGTACTTCTGAAAAGGGGTGAGTGAAGCCTTTGAACTGGGTCAGTCAGCAAAGAGGGGGCAAGGCAGCTGACTGTACTGCCAGTACAGCTATGGGGGACACTGAAAGGCCAAACTGGCAAAGTAAAAGTCAACAGATCAGTGCAGCTACAAGACAAAATAAAGCAACCATTCTTCCTCTTCCACAGAACAAAATAAATGCAGACATAATACTAGCAATAAAGGAGTCTTTCCAAAGTACTGTAGAAAAGTCACATTTACACATTAGAAGTCTCTGTCTTGTGACATGGGAATATAGATCTGGTGGAAGAGGAAATAGTGGCAGGTGCTTCCCAAAAGACGACTACGTGTCCTCTTGTACAAAGGAGAGCCCTGTTGAGCTAGGGAACCCCTGTGAAAGAAGGAGGCTGGCTGCAAGGGTAAATAATTCTGCTCTTAGACATATAGTTAGTTTGGTTTGTAATCCTAGGGTCATAATCCATGGTCCTGCATTACAGAAAAAAGTAAACCAGAAGCTAGAAAAGCAAAATTGGACTGGGCTGCTTAGGAAGCTGAAAAGAGGGTCTCCATGAAAATGTTTTTGAAAGCACTTCCAGGATATATAAGACAGAAAGGTTATTGAGGAGCCAAAGTTAAAATACATGCTTGATTCATGCAGTGAAAAGGAAAAAATATGTATAAGGATTATCAGAGGGAAGACACATTTCTGAAAGGGAGTGAGCTCATGTAGGAAGGTCAGATTTCCTTTAAACTATTATTAAATCAAATTTGCTGGATTTTTAAAGCTAAAAATGAGGAACACCAATAGATATTGTAGAATGCCCTCAACCAAGATGTGAATAAATTTATTGTGCTCATTATGTATCCAACAACCATAAAGTCAAAATATCCTTTATCTTCAAGAGAAGGATATGACAGAAGCTGGGAATATTCAAGCAAGAAGCAACAGAGAATTGCCAGAATACACTGACAGTGAAACAGAGGACAGTGAAGCAGTCATAAATGTGAAGTCTAAGAAATAAAATGATGAAATGAGAATGCCTGTTCTTAAATAAGGCTATTGACATAATAATCAGATCAGAAGCTGGTGGGAAGGATGACAATCAACGGGACACTAATACTAGGATGCACAGTCTACAGGGAAAACACAATAGGATGTTGCTATTGAACAGATGCTCTTTATCAGTAATCATAGTACACACACATTCAATATGTCCTTGCAGGAGCAAAGAAAAAGTAAATAATAATAAAAAAAATCATTATTATTACAGTTCATTTCCAAAAGGGTTACTATAGTAAAATGTGAGAACTTATTCAGAAGAAGGAAAAAATGCATGTTAAAAGTTGAATCTTTAAAAACAGTGTAGAAAATGCATAAGAATAAAATTCTTGAGGCTCAGAACAAATGCAATTCAGTCACAAAAAAAAATGAGGATGCTCAAAAAAGTAATCATTGTGGCTAAAGAGTTAGGATAGAAATGGCAATCAGAAATAAGAAGTGAAGCTTTGTCTGAGTGAGGAAAACAGGGAAAACTGTAAAATCTGGCACTTAATGTGAAGAAATGCAGATGAGACAGGCCATTAAAAAGTTTTGGGAAAAACTAAGAAAAGCAGAAAAACAAGTAAAAAATCCTTAGGGTCCATCAGAAGCAGGAAGCTCATCACTGTGCCTTTAAGGTCAACAAAGGCTCAAGGTATAAAAGAAGCACATCTGTCAAATCAGTGTTTTGCGTCTGTGGTGACCTGTAGTCTAGGGAGCTGCCCACACTGCAACTCCTTCTATTGAGGACTTAAAAGGCAGAAAAGTGCGTCTAAGAGTCAATGGAAGAGATCATGGAATAAATAGACAAAATCAGTAGCAACAAATCACTGACACCAGACTGTATTTATCCAAGAGTTTTAAAGGAACTCAAAGATGGAAGATGTTGATTAATAATGATGGTGTGTAAACTCTCACTTAACAGTATCTCCATACCAGAGGCTTTGGGAATAATTAACCTGGAGAGACTGTTTTAGGATAGCTCCAAGAAAGATCTAGAAAGCTGCATACCATTAAGTTGACATCTGTACAAAACAAACCAGTGCAAATCACTCTGAAGAAAAGCATTAGCAGGAACCAAGATAAATCAGATCTTATAGACAAGAGTCAGCTTTTGAGACGCAAGACATGCCTTGCAGATCCATTGCAATTTTTTAAGGAATGAACGTGCCATAGGATCCATCCAATCTGACTTACTTAGGCTCCTATATGACATACGAAAAATTCCATCAACCACAGTCCATTAAAGAAATCAGGCTCTTGTCAGTCAAAATAAGTCCCTTACATAGAGCAGTAATTTGATGAAAGAATGGCAAGACAGAGTGTGGAGTAATGGTGAATTACCACAGGGAAGAGGATTACTAATTGAGCTGAAGAGTCAGGAATAAGACTTCACTGTGCAAGAGATTCAGACCACAAATAACCCAGGAAGTGACTAGTGAGGTGACAAGTCTCTGATGATATTAAGATATGCAGGATCATAAGAACAAGTACCATCTGTTAAGAGCCTTACAACACTGAGGAACTGAAACAATAAAATGGCATATCCAATTAAATGCAGAGAAATGCAAGGCAACATAAGGAGAGGAAAAAAAATAAACCCAGCATTGGCTATTACTACTCTAGAATGAGATCTTGAGATTTTTATAGATTGTTTTTGTACATTTCTCAATACTCAGTAAAATAAATAACTCAAAATGTTAGGAAGTATTAGGAAAGAAATATGAATCAGAAAACATTGTTCTGCCTTGAAATAAATTGAAATAAATGCTATTCAAGTTGTGTTCCTTCCACCTCTGAGAAGATACGCCTCAACAGTAAAGAAACAGAGAGGCGACAAGGATGAGCCAAGGTATGGAAGCAGCTAGAAAAGCACAAGCAGCTGGAAAAGTTTACATGATCTTGAAAGCAAACAGACAAATCTTTGGCAGAAAAATCCATGCAAGGTATGCATTCTGGCTCCTGAATCTCAAATACTTTAGAATGGAATAGTTTTCTAGGGCAGCATCATTATGTGATTGACCTCTTCATTAGGCAGTCATTGTCGGTTACTGCCAGAAGCAGGATACTTGACAATATTGACTTTTGGTCCTTCCTAAGGGAGTATCTGTTCTTACACACTTCTGAACAATAAAACAGAAAATATCTGAATGTGCAAAATCTTGATTTTTTTTTTTTGTTTGTTTGCTTTAATGTATACTTTTCCTCTGTTTTTTTACTGCTGGAAGTTTATAAGCGAGCACTGCCCACCCTGCAAAGTCCAGGAATAGTTTCATTATGGATAAAAAGATGCTGTGGCCCTCTCCTAAATAAACAAAAGCTTCTTTGCCACTCCTTTTTTTAAGCGTATGCCTGAATACATATTCCTTACATACACCCTCTAAAAACATAAACTAGGAAACCAGAGATCTTGCTGAAGCAGCTCTTGTATAGTAAGGAGTAGTTTGGGGGGGGTGTGGGGTGTGGAGAGGGGAGGAGGTTCCCCACTACACAGAACGGAAGTTCAGCTTTAGCTAGAACTAAGGATCTGTTTTCGCTTCCTATTGCCCACCTCTGTTCCTGAAGGTGGCAGCATCAAGATGTTAGTAATTTAGCAGTTCTAATTAAACAGAACATCAGTTACTCTTAAAAATAAATTTGATTTGCAATTTAAAAATGAATGGTTTAACTAACAGGTCCTCGAAGGATATGGGGATCAAGGGCAATGAGTTATAATGATTATTTTAAAATAATGTCTCCATTATTTTGTTGTAATCATGCACAATAAAATAGGTGTTCAATAGTATGCTTTTGAATAGTAAATGCAAGTGATTATGTTCTACATGAATGACTTCCTTAAAACATATTAATAAAGAAAACATTTAGAACTTCATATGCTCTTCTAGTATTCTCTTACTTATTAAGTCTGTTCATATCCTTTTGCATGCCAGCAAGCAGAGGGCATCACCTGCTCATTGTAATGTATCTCTTTAGATCCATACATAATGTAAATGTTGCTTCATCACACAAGAACTTCAACTGCAGCATAACTGGCATGTTTCACATGGAAGGAAATTTGACAGAAAAATTTGGGAACTTAGACACCAGGCTCAGCATAGATGTATCATCATACATCAGAGGTCTGAGAGCAAATGACAGAGTGATGCAAGCAAACACACATACAGTTACTTTGGTGTTATTATTTTATTCTCTGAAGAGCGAGAAGAAAAGTGATAATAGAAAACCGCTTTAGCACTTACGCTTTTAAATTTTTTATGAATGTGGAAAAAAATGCTTTCACTCAAAATCACCTGCTTAGAGAGCGCTTGACTATGGGCTTGCAACAAGATTTTGAAATTAAGTTGTACCATTTACTTTTAGGTAAAAAAGGGAGAACAATAAAGTAATTTTACAGATATTGGTATATAAACCTGGAAGGCAATAGTAAACATGACCATATTAAAAACTAATCATGGACCAATATGGATAACATTCAAATGGGTTCATAATGGTCAGATTAGGATCTCTATATTGAACCACATAAATCTCAAGAAATCCTGTAAACTGAACGTTGTTGGAAACTGGGAGATTTTAAGGTGAAAGATACCATTTATATTTGCTGTTTCCTACTTGCAATTTTACAAATACTGTTAGAAACTGTATTCTGAATTGAGTATACAGGTCTGAGAAAGATATCCAAGATATCCAAGAAAGATATCCATGCAGTACAAACGTGACTGACATGTCAAAGACTGATGTCAAATTGGATTTACCCTTTATGGAGCTGAACTCAAAGAACGGGATTTTTTTGCAACTGATGGAGACAAAGAATACTGTACAAAGTCTGACTAGTACATTACCTATGTGAAAAGTGTACTTGGACAAAAACATTTCGTAAACAAAAAAATGCTTAGTGGTTTAAGCAGGACAATTAAGTTTTAGAATGAGATCTGATTTAAGCCTGTCTCTAGCACTGAATCAGCATGAGAGACTCACTATATGGTATTGACAAAGTTGCATAACTTCTGTCATTCATTTCAATATTAATTAATGCAATGGTAAACAAACCTGGAATTACCACCTGTTATTAAAATCACACGACAATTCCCTTTAATAAGAATGCCTCTTCAATCCCTTCAAGCTTTGCTGGCATAATTAATTCTGGCTGAAAATGTTATATAGTGAGGCTTTTATTTCAGCTGAAATTTATGGAAGTATTTAGTCAAAAAGGTTTAAAAATGTTCCCAAAGAGAAATGAGGTACAAACATGACATTACGCCTATGTTAAAAAATGTTAATTACATTAGGACCCCAAAGCTTTGAATCAAAGACTTTAAATGTGGCAGGTAACTTCTGTGCTAAAGCTCTCCATGTGAACTAATCTATGTGTGGGGAACACTCTCACAGAGTGGTGAGGAGTGTTCTAGCCAAGGCAGACTTCCCAGTATAGTCTTTCCCAGATACTCCCACAGAAGGAGGAGCTACATACTGGAAATTTGTGATATTAGCAGTTTGTGAATCAAGAATTTACCACCATATTGATAAAATACCTGATTTCAGAAAATAATAGTCATGTGTCAGAATTCAGTTTGTCCCTCCTCCCCCCTTTTTTTTCAAATCAAGGGATGTACAAAACAAGTCAGCAGTAGAAATAATATTACGGAATCATAAAGTCAAGCACTTAATCTGGGGTTCTGGTTGCCAGCACAAAATAAAGTTACATTGCTCAGACGGATTATAACATACTCCTTACCTACAAGATCAAATACAGTATTTCCTAAACACTTCAGCTTTTCCAGGACACTGAGGAGATCTCCCATGGAATCAAAGCACAGTAATGAAGGAGGCTGTTCACTGTAGGACCCCTGTGTGACTTGCTATAGAAATGGAAACTATATCATAAATAAAATACAATCTTGCAGAGAGAAAAAAAGGAGGGCTTCCTGGCTCACATGGCTGAATTCTGTCCTACAAAAACAGTTTTTGTTCCTCAGATGTCAGTAATTGAGGAAAGCAGATTTCTCATCCTTAATTAATACTGCAGTCCCTTTTTTTTTCTTATTACTTGATGTAGTGATGTGGTCCCGTTAGCAGAAATGTTTCTTTCTTACAAATGAAATAGAAATGGACAGACATTTTCTGTTAATAAAGCCTTATACAATACTTAGGACTCTAATAAACTAAGTAGAAAATGTTACACATATTACGGAGATCTGCGACCTTATGGTCTCATTAATTCTGTTTCCTTTCTACAAATTGGGGTTAATTCCACCCCTCACCCACAAGGATGTTATGAAGATTAATTAGTGTTTGTGAAAAACTCAGATAATATAGTGATGTGCACCACCAAAGAACTCTTAAGGAAATTAATCATTTCTTCTTTAGAGAAGGAACTGAATAGACTACAGTATATAATATATGTTGCAATGAACAATGAGGAGAAGGCAAAATATTGAAAAGCTGTTTATTAGCTTAGCAATGTTTATTCTGTGTACTTAATAAGAAAGGGATCCTGTAACTAAAGATTGCTGTAAACCAAATGCAAAATGTACAAACTAAGAGTGGAGGAATAATTCTGATTCCCCACCTTCCTAGCTTCTGAGCTCTTTGCAAACATAATAATGTTCTCCTTTTTTTAAAATAGAGAAATAATGGTTATATTTTAATACTACGTTTATTTTAACAGATCGAAGCTTCTGAAACATTTTGATATCTAGTAATGGAAGATGCAACAAAATATCTAATTACTGTGGTAATAAGCCATATTGACTACAAAGAAAGAGATAGAACAGTGGCTAATTCACTGTCTGTCAGACCTGAGATCAGAGGCGATACAAAACCACTTACTCTATGCTGACGAGTGGTACTTATCACTCACAGTCCACGAGTGATAATATTGCAGAACAGAAAATACGCCAACTTGATTTTTTGCTTCAGCAGACTGCATGAGAGAATATAAACTATATTTAAATTAGAATATAAAAATAAACATATGATTAGTGCAGCATTTTCAATAAAGTATTTTTAATTACTGAACTTGAAAGCTGCAACTTATTACGGTTGTAGAGAGCATATTTTTTTCCTGAACTCCTGTTGTTAGAGAGCATAATACATTATCTAGTAATCTTCACCAATTACAAGCTAGTAGCATTTAGCAACACACAGTGCTGTTTAAAATGTTTTTAAATAATCTTCAGGAAATGCGAGTTTCAACTTTTGCTCAAATTTTCAGGTTTCTAATAATAGAATATTTGAGCCTTATGAATCTTAGAAATCTAATTAGACAACGTTAAGTTTCTAGCTGAAGTCACAGATGTTTCATACTGGGAAAATCAGCAAGCCCCGGGGTTTGTTTGGTCTACTACAGTGTCAAATTTTCATGGATAATTTAATAGCTAATAACTCTAATTCTTTCCTGTAAACCAAGAGATGATAAATAATGATTGCTCTAAAGCCATAAAATTAACCCTCTAGGCTAAAAAAAATTCAGGAACTGTTGAGGAGATTAATTTCTGGTACTTAATGTTTCTTTACTATTAATTGTCCCTGAGTTTTATACATCTAATTTCTCCTTTGCAAAACTGTCAAATAAAACATATTTTTATTGTTTTAAAGAGAACTAGACATACAAAGGTAATTATTGAGTTTGTGTTCAAGAGTCTGCATTGTATGAGAAGATATATTGATTTTTTTTCTGAAGAACGTCAGAGTAACATTTAACTCTTTTAAATAAGGCTAACAGCAGGTTGGGGCTTGTTTCTTTTTATAAAACCGTTAGCCAAGTCACCGTGTGAAATGGACTGGGTATACCAGGTGAACAGTGCTCTATTGCAAAGGTTTCCCAGATTCTTTTAAAAGAGCCACCCCACAAATAAGATGCGTTTGCAGATAATCATCCATTTGCTCTGTTATATCAGACCAGTTCGTAACAGTTTTTCTCTCTCCTCTCTATTTTTAATGCAGAGGAGATAGCTTTAGGTTTAAGCAGAATGGAAACATAGTACTGGCAATAAACAAAGAATGGGAATAGAGTCTAAATGCAAGAACTCAACAAAATTCAGAAAATATATAAAATTCTAAAGACATACTACAGTATTTGGGAATAGTAGTTTATCTAATCAACAGTTACGCACAAAACCATGAAGAGACTTAGAGAATTATGCTACCACTGGAAAAAAAAAAAGGTACTGAATACAAAGTCTTCAAGGAAAATGGATTTCAAATGGTGATAAGTGAATGACTGAAAGACAAAACTAGAATGTTATTAAAAAAACTGTTTTTCATCTCTGTTTCTTGTAACTGCTAATTTTAATTACTCAAGAGAAGCATAGCATAAAGATCTTAAAAGACACAAAAATGTAAGACGCATTATGAGGTTAATAATAAATAATTTTAAAAGTTGATGAATTGAGAAGTAAAAGGAAAACGAACTATCCAAAGAATTTCTACTGTTTAAAATTACCAAGAAAGACTCCAAAGAGTTCAACGATTATCTTAATTCAGCACGCAGATCCAGCCAGAGAAACAAACAGGATATACAAATGTGTGCAAAACAATATAGAGAATGATAAAGAGGATATTCCAATACAATTAAATACATTGATCTTTAATTCGAAACACCATTTGCAGTTATAGTTTCTTAATTTCAAGAATCATACTGTATAGTTGAGAAAATTATGAGGACAACTGTCAGCTACACTGGGGAAAAGGCTATGTTCAATTGCTGTATAATACACTAATACAAATATTGTCCAGGAAGGCAAAAAGCAACAAAAATACTACTTTGAGCTTGGTTGGACAATGCTCACATACCAGCCGGAAAAAAAAAAAAAAAAAGTGACTCTTCTACTCTTCTTTTGATTTGTGTATCTATTTTCAAATGCTGAATTAACTCATAAGATTGAGAACAAAGAGTTATGGTGTTGCCACAGAAGTCTGGAAGTCACTTACTTGCCAGGTACATATACCCTAATGGGTGAGATGAGGACTTTGTTCATGTCTTTTTCTTTGTGAATATTCTGCACTGATTTTGATAGTAATGACTTTTCTGTAACGTGTTCAAGTACACTACCATTTCTAATTTAAATATAATTTTATTATTTTTCTTTTCCTGACAATGAGGATCTCCCACAACACACCTAGGAATGTTAAAGAATACTTAGACTATACAGACATACATAAGTATCAAACACTGTTCACAGAATCGCAGAATCACAGAATGTTAGGGATTGGAATGGACCACAAAAGATCATCCAGTCCAATTCCCTCTCTGGAGCAGGAACACCTGGATGAGGTTACACAGGAAGGCGTCCAGGTGAGTTTTGAATGTCTCCAGAGAAGGGGACTCCACAACCTTCCTGGGCAGCCTGTTCCAGTGTTCTGTCACCCTCACTGAGAAGTTTCTTCTCAAATTTAAGTGGAACCTCCTATGTTCCAGTTTGTACCCATTGCTCCTTGTCCTATCACTGGTTGTCACCAAGAGCCTGGCTCCATCCTCGTGACACTCACCCTTTACATATTTATAAACATTAATGAGTCTTCTCCAAGCTAAAGAGACCCAGCTCCCTCAGCCTTTCCTCATACGGAGATGCTCCACCCCATCATCTTTGTGGGTCTGCACTGGACTCTCTTCAGCAGTTCCCTGTCCTTCTTGAACTGAAGGACTCAGAATTGGACACAATATTCTAGATGTGGTCTCACCAGGGCAGAGTAGAGGGGGAGGAGAACCTCTCTTGACCTACTAACCACCCCCTTTCTAATACACCCACATCTTTCCTTCTTTCCTCTTTCCTTCTTTCCTTTTTTCCTTCTTTTCTCTTTTCTAAAATCTTTTCAGAAAGAACAATGGAATTATTGTCATGTAATGAAATGAAAACCAAATACGAGTCGCATTTCTACAAAACTACAAAACAGTCTGCAGGATAATTTTTAATAATCTCTGCCCATGTTCTTGTCATATCTTCTAAATGCTAGCTCAGCTTCAAGAACAGCTGGTTTATGCTAAGGATTCAAACTCTTTAATTATTTCATAAACAAATCTATCTTGGGTAGATTGAACTCTTCCTATACTGGTCTAAATTAGCTTGCAGGTTTAGGTACATAAATAATTTACTGGTTTAACAACATATGACAGAGCAGCTGAGCTGTGGGAACTTTGTGCACAGCAGATGAGAATCAAATCCAGTTAATTTAGACAGCAACTAAGGGACAGCAAAATACCTTTTTTTTTCTGGTATTACTTCTGTTCAAAATTTTACACACAGACAGTTGCTGTGTCCTAGTAGATATAACAGGCAGTGTAGCAACTGGCTTCTTTTCTCTTGAGGAAGGTCTCGTGCAGTCACTACTGTTCTGGTTTTCCATCTTACACAGACCACATCAATTTACATCTTTTTAGGTGTTGCAGAAGTAAATAACCTAACCTGACAAGATGTGTCTGCTTAATTCCAGTTGACATTAAAAAAATGGTTTTGTGAGAAACAGATTACTGAAAAAGCAATAGAAAGTCAAGAGCTTTCAAACTTAGATGTACTAATCAATATACAACGTGTTACAAGTCTAACTCTAAATTGAATCACAAAGAACAAAGTTAATTACATATTTAGCTTTTTTTTTTCCCTAAAAATACCTGTCACACTCTCCATCTTCTGTAGTTTCAAAAGCCTCTGATCCTTGCAAGTGTTTTTTGTTTGTTTTGTTCGTTTGGTTATTTGGGTTCGAGGTTTTGTTTTGATATTGGTCTCCTATTATGGCTGAGGAATGGCCTTCTACAAGAAGTAAGCATTGCCCTTATGAGGTCTCCTGGCTCCCAGAAGAATGACGTCTCCTGCTCGCTGCTTCCCATACTCTCTCCTTTAGTTTACAAGTCCTCATCAGGAAGTTGTCCCAAAACCAGGGCAGATTTTACTTACAAATACTTTAAAAGAGAATACAGTTGATACGTCAAACAGTTGTTCTTAATGCTTGCATGCATTTATATGATTTTTATTTCTCAGATTTGAAAGCATCAGCTGTGTCTGATGTGTTTCATGAACCCTTCATTTACTTCTGCTTTTATATACGAGACGCTGCTGAAGTGTTGTCCTAAGATATTTTTTGTCACACTGAGGTGACATCAAGACTTCCTAGGAAGTTATCTGTGTATTTTATGCAGAGAAATAATGATGTGTGTTTGTATAAAAACTACCATCAGCAAAAATTAATCTTCCTCAGCGTTCAGCTTGGGTGGTTCCGTTGTTCCCAGAATTCTGGTGCCTTGAGTGTGTGGGAGACCACTCACCGTCTTCCACTGCCCACTGGGGTGTGTGGGATGTCACCCCTGCCTCCTGAGGGACTGGAGAGACTCAACACACTGCAGGCTAGAACAACCTACAACGTACTTTGGGAAAAGCACTCCAGCAAGCATGCTGGGTGTTTGGACACATTAGATTTGCTTTGCCATAGGTGTGAGGATTACCTACAAGCCAGAGGAAGGAGAAGCCTTATCCTCTGGCTAAGGAGCTGTTATCAGATGTCCATTTGGATTTTCCGTCCTGAAAAAAAATTGTGGCAGTAATCCCTCATCAAATTTTTACTTTTCTGTAGATTGTCTGAAGATTCTTTGTCCTCTGAAAAGAATGAGACCAGCATCTACACAACTCAAATCTATTAACAGAATTTCCATGTCATAACTTGTAAAAAAACTAGTCAATTAAAAGCAATAGCATTTTTTGTTGCGTAAATTGCAGGAAGAAATTGGTTGCTTGGGAATTATTTCTCTAGAAAAGCTAGTTTCTTTGTATGCATAATTTTAAATACTTAAAAGCAATTAGGAAATATACTTCATAAGCAATTTTAAAATTAAAAAATACACAATAATTACTGTTTTAAAACATTTTTGCAAATATGCACATTCTTACGTTAACTGTTAAAGGAAGTTATTCTTCTAGCCTACCAATTCTGGGGCTTTGAACAAAGCCTCTACATTAATTAAATCTAGTTTGGCATCACGGGGTTATCAGGTGTTACAATATAAAGTGAGTGGAATGTGAATTTTGAATTATCAGTATCTACAGTTCATTATCTCTTTTTTTTTAAATGAGTACTCGAAGTCCAATAGCTGTGCAAGGTGGTAACTGTCCTTTGCTTGTTTCACATATTTCTGCTTGGGGAACTTCAGCAGCCATCCAAAGACCATCTTTGTAAGAAGAAAATCCCAATCAGGCCAAGCTCTTGCTTGGGGTTGGAGTGAGGACAAAGCTATAGAAGTTTCACGTCGATGCTGTTTAAGAATTGTATTCTTTTAACTTTGTCTCAGACTTTTCTCATCGTTTCTTTTTACCAGCATCAGCAAACAGAAGTATTTGCCTGGTTATATCTAGAATCTACCTCTTCCCCAGACCAACTGTATGTAGTCATCAAAACAGCATGCACAGGCATATGCACATGTAGTCAAATTTAGTCACTCAGTTATTGCTTCAAAGTTACACATTTTCTGGTTTTCTTAAAGCTTTTCTGAACATAATCTTTATCTTTTTTTGTCCGTATACAGTGATAGAATGAGAAGCAACAGATCTAAGTTCTATTAGATACTAGGGATAATAAATGTTATATCACAAAGGAGGGTCAAATACTCGAACAATTTGCCCAGAGCAGCTTTGGAGTCTCCTTGAAAGTGTTCAAAATGAAAGTGGACCTGACTCAGAGAAACCTGATTTAATTAGGCCTGCTCTGAAGAGATGCTTGGACTAAACCCCTGGAGGTCCTTTCCAGCCTCGATTATTCTACAAATCTATGAAAGCAGTTGCCTGTGTTTTCCATTAAAATTATGTACAGATCTGAAACTGCAGAAATAGTGTGGGGAGGAGAACAAAATTTGACTGTAGACCAGATATGTGTCCAATCCCTAGAGAGATTTTGGTCCTGGCTCTCAATACTTACTGAATCATTTTATTTGGTTTAGACTCTGATTTTAACTTGTGACCAAAAAAGGCACAGTGAGAAGAAATTTTCTGACTTAATAACCCTGACTGAGGAGAGAAAGGTGGATAAGACTAGACTGCTCTCCTTTCAGTTCCCTTCTTTTCTTCCCAGCTGTTTCATCCCCTTTCTCCCTGTGCACCAGCTCCCAGCCCTCTGCACTGCCAGTTGCTGGCCCAGGACCAGTCCCCTGGGCTCTGCTACCTCCTGCAGGAGCCAGGCAGTCACATCTATCTGTGGTCTGGTCCAAATCTGCTTTAATCACTTTAAGCCTGTTAGATTGTGAAATCCTTGAACACTAGCAAGCTGCTGGATCCCCGGCTGTGTTACATACACGCAGTAGGCAGGACCAAGGAGAACCGCCTTTTCTTTTTCTTGCCTACACAGCATTATCAGCAATTCCATGTCCAACTTATTCTGTATTTTTTAAAGTTTCAATATATCCTCAACTTAAAATATTAAGTTCACATTTTAGGTACTGAAATGGCTTTCATTTCCCTTGTGACGTATTTCATTTATTTCTTAAACTATTTTTTAAAAAGCAGTAGTAAAAACAGTAGTAAAACCTATCATTGGCTTCTCAACATAATAACAAAAGAGCTTCACTATTCACAAAGCACCATTGATAACACAGTGCATACTTTATTAACAATAAAGCTTAAGGATGATTTTGAACTGGAAGTTCAAACTTGAACTGGAAGTTCAAAATTATATAAAAGACATCTAAAACCTCAGAAATTAAAAATTTCATTCATATACAAATTTCTGCTATAAGACAAATAAAATAAGCAAGTTCTCTCTTTATATATTGTTCCTTACATTTTTATCTAAATGTACAGAACTCAATAGAAGAGCAAGACACTTAGTCTCTCAAATAAAGCTTTGTCAAAATTAAAAATATTAACTGTTGGCTACGAAATTTATTTTATAGTAAAAAAAAAATAATAAACTAGCAAACACAACCTGAAATGCCAGCTTGCTATTCTATTTTTGCTCAATATACTTTAAAGCTTAGATTTCAGAAAGCAAGAAAATATGGCTGTAAGTCATAGTCTCACAACATAAGTTAACTCAATTATGGCACGTAAATAGAAAAATAGAAGTAAGCTCTTCACAGGAAACTGTGGGGATATTTACCTATTCATGATTACTTTTGCCTAAAACCTAGAATAGTGTCTGGATGCTTTATCAAGTAAATAGATACATACAAACAGAGATATATGAATATTCCCCTTTAACTTAAAGCGTTAATTACTTCACCTCTGATAATACAAATGCAAGTTTTGCATTTGCACCTGATGATAGAATTAGTTGTACATTGATTTTAAATATAGTCTTTCAATAAGAGGGGAAGTGTTAACATCATTATTATTGTTTCACTGTTTTAGCCAAGACCGCAGCTATAATGCTTACTACAGGCTGATTGATTATTCTTGTCCACAGTAATGTTTGCACTTATCTATAATGGAATCCTGTATTAGCAACATTAATGTTTGGGCCGAAAAACTTGTTTGCCTTACAACCTAAGAAAGTTATTTGACAGTAATGACCAAATATTAAGAAAATTCACATAAACATGATCTGATATTCTAGCTTGGTCAAACATGATTTTGATTTGCTGTAGTTCACACACAGGATATTACTCCCTCTTCAAACGTTCGCATTTTACAAACTAGAAAAAATAATGAAAACAGATAATTGCTCAGCAACCACTTCAGTGAATCACGTTGTGCCCTATGCTGATCACCATAATGTCACAACAGCATTTTGCTGTTGCCTTCAATGGCATCAGGCTTATGAACAATGCACGTCTGCATAAATTGTCCTCCAGCGACTGGCTGCAGCTCAGAAAGGACTCTTGTTGCCAGCAGCTCCTGAGCTCTTCCTTTATATCAAGTGCTACAGGCTTATGTTTATGAAGTGAAGGGATCAGAGTTCCTAGATCTGCAGATTCATGAAGCTTGTTAAAGCTTTTTATTAAATTCAGCTAATTTCAGATCTGTAGAAAGGTAAAGTTATCTTTTTGCATCCAAAGATATAGTGTTTGTTCTTTTCTTTTTTTAGTTTTACATAATTCTTTTGTAAGCAAAGTGTGAAAACCATGATGCATATTTTCCCACAATATTCTGTGGTCCATGATAAGCTGGTGTTATTTATCAACTCTGGTTATTTGGACAGTCTCAAATCAGAATAAAAATGTCTTACAAGCATGTCTGGTGGTTGTATTGTCAGCTGTTACAATAAAAGTTAAAGCAAAATGCACCGAAAGAGGCTTAGATAAAAATCAATACAGGGAAACCTGATACACAAATTTTCCTCCATAGGGAAGCAATACATCTGCTATTGTATTGTAAGAAAAGATTTAATTCAAAACAAGTGAAATCGTACTGTCATTTACAGAAAAACAATAAGTAGTGCTCAATAACAAACTAAAGAGATGTGTTTTAAAATACCAGTGGCCAAGACAGAATGTCAAAATAGCATAAAAATATGCAGACTGCAGTTTTATCACTTTGTATTACTTCATAAGCATATATATAAAGTATCTTTCTGATACATTTGAGAGGTGATTTCAAAATATATATGAACCATTTCATAACTGCAAGCAGAATTTTCCTAAATAAGGCACGTGGTAATCATTTAATTCTTTTTTTAAGGGCTTGAAGTTCTTATAATTATGAAATATTTTAAACGATGTCATTGGCAGTGTAGACAGCTGCTTAATAATTCAAATAGGACACTGCACTCTGAATGTCACATCAGGATATTGACATTTTTCTGGAGACTGAGATATTCCCAGGCTTTATATTTGACATCACAACGAGGTATTGCCTTATCACAAACTGCACTGTGTAGTGTCTACAAATATCAGTCTGAAGATTAGAAAGGTTACTTCGATTTTAATACAACTGATATACAGAATGCTTAGATATTTCGTATAATAACCAATTATGATGAACAATGTTTGTTCTTGTTAAAATTTGGATAAAAGCTGCTTTGAATTCTACATGAGAGATCAAACATCCCAATGCAGCCCAAGCTAAGCAAGGTGTGAATTCATGCTGCCCTTCGGTAGCAGGGGGCGTGCTGGTGTCTCTCCGAACCGCACACAACCCAGCACTGGGGAGTGGGTGCCTTTGCTGGTTTTGGGAACCCCACTGTACCTCCCCTGAGATGTCCGTAGGCAGTTAAAAAAGGAGTGAAAGGATCATGGATCTTCACCTGCGCTAATACATGTGCACTATGGGCAAACTTTCCAGTCCTACATCTTTTAAGTAGATTTCAAAAATTTGTGCTTATAAAGTCATGTATATTCAGAGAATTATAAGAAGGACCATAGCCCACCAAAAACAGATATTAAACTCATCTGTTTCTGTAACCACAAAGAAAGTATCATATACAGCATAGCTGTACTTTGGGCCAAAAGGTCCTTTCTTCAGTGCTTCTCTGAAATGGGTGAACCCATCTAAGATACTGTGGACTTACCATACCTGGTAGAATATATTTTCCAGCCAGAAAAACTTTTGCTCCAATACCCCTAATTTTAGATTTCCTTGATTTCTAGCTAAACAAGTCCTCTAAGGAAAGAAACTTATAAAGTAGAAAGAAAAGGATGGAAATGAAAACAGCATACAGAGAAAAATATCTTTCATTAAAGAATTAGTGAGAATTAAAAAAAAAAAAAAAAAAAGTCAAACTAGCAACACATCACCAGCTTTTATCAGTGCAGTATACAACACCTTACACAGCTATACAAACTATGTTTCAAGTTTTACTGTCTTTTATTTACTTGAAAGCAGCAGCAACAGGCTTGAGCTGCAAATACATGTGAAAAAAAAAAAAAAATTAGAGATAGAGGTGTTACTGAGACTAGCTTATAATACTATCTTCTGTAACACCAGTAATGACAGACAAAACTGGGTTGCTAATTTGTGAACTTCAATCTTTCATTCTTTTTGCTCAGAAGGATGAATCTACTTAAATACCTGTTATAATTGTTTCAAAAGTTAATGTGAATGAAACAGTTATCTCTATTGGTATTAGACCATTAGAACTTCCTGCAAATCAATCTAGGTTTGGCCAAAATAATTTTTAAACTACTTGTGCAATAGTCAAAGCTGCAACTGTAGGTCTTGTAGGTCTTCTACTGCTACAGCCTAGTGCTGCTGTAACAAAACTGTTGTTTCTTGAACCAGAAAAATACAATAGCCTGTTGGGTTATAAAAATGCAATTTCTCCAGGTAAAGTCTGTCACACATTTTGAGTCAATATATAATGCTAATCACTGTATCATCACTGCCAGCTCTGCTAATCTGATTGGGAAGTAAAATCAATATGGTGATCTATAACCATTTGGTTATTTCCAACTTAAATTTAAGTATCTGTTAACCATGAACATTTAGTACAGAGATACTATCTAAGATGTCTATAGAGCTGATAGATACAATTTTTAGCCTTAAGATTAAGAAGATGCTGAATCTGGGTTTCCTATATCCTAGATAAATGCTGGAATCACTGAAATATAAGAAAAATGTAAACCAGTATCGCCTCTTTCTTAAGGGCTCTATTTCGTAAAATAAAACAATGAGCCTTACTTTTTCTCTTTTTTTTTTCTTTTTCCCAGGGAGTACATGCAGCTACTTGTCCCCATTAAGAAGCTATGGGTTCCAGATTCTGCATGAGATGAGTCACTAAAGAGTTCTCAAGCTTAAGGTTTCAGATACAACCCTGTGCTGAGCATTTCCTGACTTCGTATGTCTCCCTGCACAGTGTGTAGGTATTCTGGCATGTTACTTTGAGTCAGGTTGCAGAAACCAGTCAGGGATCCAAAATGATTTATTCTAGTGCCTGTGATTTGCTTTAGGAGATACATTGCCTGCAAGCTGGATAGTGCAGTATTTTCTAAAAATCTGAAAATATGGAAGCTTATTTCACCCGTCCACTCTGTTATTAACTTTTTTCATACCTGCCTGCTTATTGAAATTGTATTTTACTGGAAAACATGTGAACGGTTTACATGACAATGCTAACTGGAATAATCAAAAAACAAGTATTTTTAGTGAAGTTTCAAAGGTTATGATTATGCTGATGATTTGGATTCATGTGTTTAAAGGCTTGTTATTTCTTTAGTGTACAAGCACCGTTTGGGTCATTCATAAAAATAATGATGGATGGCTGATAGAAACATAATGAAACAGGCAGAAAGTACTTTGGAAGAAAGAAGTAAACACTTGGGATCTGAACATCACTCTTAGGAAAGACGAGGCAGTAAGGATTAGACATAAGGATTTAGAGCTCCACAACTTCCTTGGTGGAGGTAACTGCCATTAAAGAGGACTACTCTCAGTAAGAAGACAGGTAAAGAAAATTATATGAACTTTCAACATGTTTCCAAAACGTCTAGAAAGCTTAGACAAGCCAAACTAGAGATGAAATGCCAGTCTAGAAGATAAGCTAACCCTGAGGCAGAAATGAGAAAATGCACGTACTTTCACTTCCAAGTAAATGACAATAAATGGTAAAAGCAGGTATGTTATCGATTCTAAGACACCAAGACTGCAATAGACAATGAACATTTTGAGGATCAGACAGTATTGCTTTTACAATATTGATTGATCCTAATCCTCACATAGGAAAGAACTTCAGTTTTCTTATAATACATCAACAGACAAATGGAAGAGAATTCTGTTAAGACGACTTGTATGATTCCAGGTCTAATTTAAGCCTCAGAATTCCCTAGGTTTTTGTTCATTGCCCCATCACAGCTGTGGTAACTTTTAGCCAACTATATGCATATGTCTTTTACAGCTATTCCGTGGTAATGACATCAAAACTATGTTCTTCAACTAGCAGAGTCACTTTTTCCCGCCATTTACATTATGTAGAACTTCAGTTCTTAACCTTTAGGTACAACTGTAATTTTCACAAGACTGTTAGAATTTTACAGGGGTAAGTTGAGACAACTTAAATGAAAAACAGCCTATGGTGTTACTCAAACAAGAATCACTGAAAACTAGTAGAAGACACAGTTAAACTTCTTCCAAGACAAAAACTCTTTAACAAACACATGGAATGCGTAACCATAGTCCTCTAAGTGCACATGAATGTTTTCTGTTAAAGGAGATGTACTTCTGAGGTAGGATTGAAATAAGACAGCTCTCCAATCTATATGAATATTTAATTGTAGAACATTATGTCAGATGTTTCATAACTGAACTGAATCATCTGGCTATAACACCTCTTTCACCTTTCTACAAAGTTCAAAACTGCTGACTGTCATTCATGCTTCTTTCTGCTACATGTTCATGCTTGCCAAGTACATTCACATTTATCTATCACACAGTACATTTTAAACAGGTTATTTTCCTGAAACTCAGTGCTCTTGCGTTATATCTAAGGCAGGGCTGTGCCAGTCAAGGTAAGATTTCGACTTCAGCTGTAAAAAAACCAAAAAAACCCACAAACAAACAAACAAAAAAACAAATATAGGAAATACATTCAACTTTTAAGCAAAAACAGAGGGCTGAGGTTAAATAAAAAGTATGTACTATATAAAACATTAAAACTCATAAATGTTGTTCTCAAAATGCTTTGCAAAGCTTATAAAATGTCATTTATTTTATTAAAGTTATAGTCTCTTGGTTTACAGCAGTATTTCCTACAGTTTTGACTTGCAAAATACTGACTCATGAGAAAAAGAGGAGATGAGTAAAACTATGTCTCTCTGGCCCCCTCTCCTCCCTCACTTCATTGTTGTTGTTGCATGTGAACTTCTTGCTGCTGCTGTTCTGTATTATTTCTCACCTGGATGCCCTTTAAAATCCACAGGAAACAACACAGAAAGTTCAGACCATGTAAAAATTGAGCAGTTAAGGAATCCCACCTTTTGTAAATAGCTTGGTTATACAGAGGAATAAAATTCTTGCACTAAACTTCTATTTTGCATGGGTACCTATGGAACAGTCTTTCGGTAATGAGGCAGTCATTAATCTGATTTATATCTTCTAAGAAGGGACATATGCTCCTCTCATTTGGCCTACATGTTAGCAGCTACTAAGTAACAAACCAAATCACAGGATACTAGTTTAGCTTTACCTAAGATTTTTCCATAAAGAGTTATTTATATATCTCACTATCCAGTAGGCTGACACCTGGGGTTGGCAACACCTGGCAGCGCTCTTAATGAGTTCATTGGTGTTTCCGCTGAAACTGCTGACTTTAGTAAGTGCAATGTTACATGTCTTGTAGGGGAAAAAATAAAAACAAACCCCAAAAAAAGACAAAACAAAAAACCCCAAAAGTACAAACCTGAATGCAAAGAATTGAAAAGGTCAGTGAAATAAATGTTACTGTTTGTGCTAATACAGTTAGACTATAATTGGTAAAGAGAAAGGAAGACAAAACAGCTTATAGAAAAATTTTCACCAACACAAATTCACAACAATGTTTATTTCATAATGTTTTATATCAGTTACAAAAAATGTTCTTTCCACTCATTAACTTTTAAAATGTCTAATAAATCATAGTCAAATTAACTTAAAACAGTTGGTTATCCTCTATTTAAATATTATTTGAATTATAGATTCCTAGTCAGTAAACATTCGAAAATAATTCAATTTTTCAACTGCAAGCTTGAGAGATTGAAAAACAAATGGGAAAGGAGATTTTCACATTAGCTGTAGGCTTGGAACACGTTTGGCATCCCTGGGATCTAAGCGCTTGCCAAAGGATACTGTTATCCTAAAACTACAGCAAGGATTTCTCTGAAGGACACAAGAATTACTGACAAGCCTCATGCAAAGCACCTTTGCAAAAGTGTTAAGTGTAACTGAAGAGTTAGAGCCACTGGTTTCACTGTCTTCAGTGATCAGGCTTTTATTTTCCTGCAAGTGTGTCTGTGCCTGCCCTCAGCACTGATATCACCTGTACCTACCAAAGAATGTCAGATCACCATCAGTTAAAGACATTTTTTCCCAGAAAATGTATACTTTCATAGAGCTTTATGCATATTTGACACAAATACTTAGATATCATTATTTTAAAAGACATATTGCATGTAAGTTACACTTTTTACTGTCTTTTAAAAAGTTAAATTTAAGTAAAATAATTGATATAGTCATTAATAATAGAGGTTATTTACTTTGTTCTAAATGGCTTGTAAAATATATCAGCAAATTTTAGTGATGATGATAATGCCCCTACTTCCTATACATATCTACAACTTTCTAGATATCATAACTTTTTCTCCAAAGCAGAGGAAATAGCAATAACCCTATGTAATTATTGATTCTTACCATTATATATTATCATATTATCAAAAATCAATAGATAATATACTAGCATCCATACTATGTATCACAAAGCATATATTATGTATTTATGAATTATTATGGACCACTTCTAACATGTCCCACAAATATACTATCTTTTTTTTTGTAAGTTACTGGAAACCAATAGTTTCATAAAAACTGAACATGATAATAAATTTACTTTTCCCGTTGTGTTTTTACAGCTATAAATGCCTGTTCAAGATGGACAGCATATCTGTAAGCTTTGACATGATCAGGAAAACACCATTGCATATTTAGGAATTAAAATTCATATACCCAGTTTTGTGGCAGCAACAACAAAAACAAACAAATAAACAAAACCAAACAAAATAAAACACCACAAACATTTTAGAAATCTCATGCAAAACAAACCAAAGAGTAAGACACAAAATAAGTTATCTTTAAAATATCTTTTCACAAAATTCAAGTTATGTTATTAAAGCCTTGATGCTTTATAATTGTTGAAGTTTACTATCGATATTTCCTGTAATCCAAAGCTGAGAAATATAAAATAGAGTTAGATTTTTATATGGTACAATATCCATATATATATGTAAAAAGATATCAAGAGCCTTGTTTGACACTGAAATTTTAAATAAAATCAGAGTTCATAATCAAGGACATTCTCAAAGTCACTTTAAAACCATAATTTCAAAGCATCATTTTACTTTATAGCATGCAATATTCATTTGAAGAAACTAAATATAGGATATCTCTTAATTCTTCCTCATTCTAAGAATATCTTCAGTAGCTCAAAAATGCTCCATTTACCCATAATTATCTTTTCACAGTGTTCCCAGATGTAGGACTCCCAAAACGCAATCTCACTCATCTGCACAGCTATTGTGAGAAAGTCTAAAGTGTATTGGAGAATATGGAATAAATTCTGTATTTTTTATGGAAGCATCAGATGTAAACGTGCACACTATGATTTAGCACTTAAGTAAATTACCTTAAAGACGATATCAAGTTTCTCACCAATTAAATAAAAAGTAAACTAATGTGGCTGACGGTATTAGAAATCTACTATCATAAAATACGTTTTTTCTACAGCCACACTCTTCTCAGTCTTTTATCTCTAAGGGGAAAGGAATACTCTGTAAATTCATGACAGCTACTGATGGCTTAGTTATACAGCACACTTCATACTAACAGTCTATTTAGAGTACTTTATGATGGCAGTGAAATAAAAGGCACAGCATCATTTAAACAGCAAAACATGCAAAAACAAACAAAAAATGAGACATCAATAAGCTTATGGCAGAACTACGCAAAAGTTAACAGCAAAAAATGAATAAGTAATTGTTGTTTCGCTGCATTCAAACATTGTGATTATCGTCTTCCTTTAATTTTCTTTGGCATATAAACTCCATATAAAATTCAAGTACACTAGTATCAATAGTTTTTTCATTAGATTCTGCAGATAAGAATCTATATTCGTAATGGTGTAAATAAAGTAAAAAAATGAGGGAAATAGTGCACAATTTGATCAGATTTTCCTGAGATATCTTGGAATAATCTATGAGGTACCTACATAGGTACTGCAACACTGTATCTAAAGAAATTTTTTAAAAAGTCACAGATCCTATCAAGTGTCATAGATATGTAAGCTTATTCAGTAAATGCAAATACATAAAGTAAGTCTTTACAAATGGAGAAAACACATGACAAATAGGCAAATTGTCGGTATTCAAAAGACTGAATTAGGATAGTCAGGAAGTCAACCATCTGGACTTTAAATGTTAATAGCTGAATATGAATGATTATCAAGAGAAAGAATTTAGTGTGCTTCATTTTAAAAGACAGCATGGCAGAGGAAAGTTTCATCATATTATTACAAGAAAACTGGTTAGAGCCCATTAATCACAGAAAAGTAGAGATGAAATTAAAAAATAAAATAAATAATAGATAAAAATGCCTAATTAATTTTTTTACTTATAACTTGGAAGGTAAAAGCAATGCTGAAATATGACCCAGAACATTTACAATCTAAAAGATTAGATAAATTAGTTTTAGGAATCAATTAAAATAGACAAACACCAAATAATGAGCGAGATCCTTGACACAGGTTTGCACATAAGACCTAAACTGTGAGGGAGGCCCCTCATTTGCATGACAGACTGGCTTTGAATTATCCGGTTTCCCTGAAAATAAGACCTACCCTGAAAATAAGCCCTTGCATGATTTTTCAGGATATTTGAGCACGCTTGGAAGGGACCTTGAAAGATCATCTAGTCCAATCCCCCTGCCAGAGCAGGAACACCTAGATGAGCTTACACGGCAATGTGTCCAGGTGGGTTTTGAATGCCTCCAGTGAAGGAGACTCCACAACCTCCCTGGGCAGCCTGTTCCAGTGTTCTGTCACCCTCACTGAGAAGAAGTTTCTTCTCAAATTTAAGTGGAACCTCTTGTGTTCCAGCTTGATTCCATTACCCCTTGTCCTATCATTGGTTGTCACCGAGAAGAGCCTGGCTCCACCCTCATGACACTCACCCTTTATATATTTATAAACACTAATAAGGTCACCCCTTAGTCTCCTCTCCTCCAA
>VWYH01010171.1:703407-790758 GCA_013399365.1 Pampusana beccarii | reverse complement strand
AGCCATGAGGATGCTGTGGGAGACTGTGTCAAATGCTTTACTGAAGTCAAGGTGGACCACATCCACTGCTCTGCCTTCATCCATCCACCTCATTATTTCCTCATAAAAGGCCATGAGGTCGGTCAAGCATGACTTCCCCTTGGTGAAGCCATGTGGACTGCCCCTGATAACCCTCTTATCCTTGATATGCCTTGAGATGGCACCAAGGACAAGCTGTTCCATCAGTTTCCCAGGGATCGAGGTGAGGCTGACCGGTCTACAGTTTCCCGGGTCCTCCTTCTTGCCCTTTTTGAAGACTGGAGTGACATTCGCTTTCCTCCAGTCCTCCTGTATGCTTTGGATACTTTACTCCTAAAAGAAAGCCAATTATAACCCCTGCTTGGTGCAAACAAACTGAAAAATACAGTTTATCAGTTTTGCTCAGATTTATGTACCACATGTATAAGAAACAGAGAGTAATTCTGTCCAGAAGTTAAGCATTCGCCTGTGTACCGTCAGAAGAGAAATGAGTCAAAAGATAAAACTCCATTCAATATAGAACACATCTACTGCATAGTAAAAGACCGTCACTCAAGTACAAAATGTTATAGTTTTCTCTTTTCACAGATTTTTATGAAATTTACTACAATTGGTTTTAGTAAGAAAGGATTTTCTGTGAATACGAGATCCACAGGGGATGAAGAAAACAAGTAAAGACATCCACTACAGGGTGTGTACTGTGGGCTGACAACCTCTTGGGAAGGTTAAGGAGAGAAATAGGTATTGCAGCTGTTATGTCTTGGTTAAAAAATTTCCCCAAACGCTACAGAACTCTTGAAAGCTACCAGATGCACACAGGAGAAAATATCTGGAAAATAATATAGAGTTCAGTTGAATATCCAGTTGGAACACTGGATATTATAAATCAAGCTGATTCTTTTTACATGGTGATATAAACTGAGGAGGAGAAAAGGGACATAGACTTCTCTTGTAATACGGAGGCTGTTAACCCAGATTTAATGATTTGATTAACTTATGTTCAAGTTAATTTGTCACAAGTTTAGAGAAGGTTTTGTCTGGATCACACGGAATTCCATTTGGGACTTACAGCAGGAGAGGAGGTAGTCTTCACTTTTGCTGCAAGAGTTTCATTATTGTCCCTTCATTTTAATTCAACATTCTCAGGACTCTTATTCCAAAAAACTTTAAAATAGTTAGCTACTTACTCTCAGAATATTATTTTTTAAATAAGATAGGAATGCTGAGCCAAAACAATGGGAGAAAAAACAAAAAATTACATTTTGTAGAATAAGTCATCCAAGTATATAATTAATGATGCAACAATCTTCCTTTTATGGGAGCGTTGTAATTAACTCTCAGAAAACTACAGATGTCCATGCAGTCCCATTTTAAAGGGGAAAAGAGAGTGGGGAAAGCTCAACAGCCATGCAAACAAAAGTGAATATAACACATTGAGAAGCCTTTAGTACAGCTCTGCTTATTGCTCCTTTATTCCACCCCTTCCCCCCATTACCAGCAAATTTATAGCTGGAAGTTAGTAATTTATGGCATTTCTGTATTTTGCATCAATTAGTGAGGTTCTGTTATAGATAATGGGAGACATTTGCACATACTCCAAAATGCCTGTGTCACAAGAAAAATGAGTGTAGCACAATGCCAGAAGGAGATACTGCTCTAACAAAGAGTAGATGTAAAATATAACCCCTACGCACTGATTTAGTTACCGCTTGAAAATACAAATGTTTTTGTCTTGTTATTTGCAGTAACCTTGATCTCAGTCAAACTCTGTCTTTGGTTTGATATTAAAGATCTGGGAAAAGTGACTGATCTTATACTACCATATCAATATTGTTCATATACTCCGCAGTCACTTTGTTGTTCTCAAAATGTGTTTCTATGTTGATAGTTTTAAGGTGCAGCAGTACTTCAGTGATTTTACCCGCATCTTGAATGATTGTATATTTAAGCTTTTTTTTCCCAGGGCTTTCTTTGAGAAATAAAAGCAGGAATACTTGGAGAATTCACACTCTTTATGCACAGAGTAAATCATTTAAATTATAGATGCTCTCTATGGAAAACAGAATATATTTAGACTCAAGGCATTAGGAAAGAAAGATAGCTACTTTAGATTTATATCCTCAATAGAAGATTTTGTGGGAGGACTTAGTGCAATGTCTACTATTCTATTATTGTTTCCTGTCAATGACTACACAGATTATTCAGTCTGCCCAGGATGAAATACTGGATGCAAGCTCATTTCCCTGGAAGATGCTAAGATATGGCTAACATACAACCCTTCTCTGCTTCCCATTCACTTTGAAAGATACTTTATCTCTTACCTTGACATAGTTTATCTTTTATCATTTACTAACTTCCTTCTGTCGTACTGAGCCACCCTGTATTAGGAGAGGGGGATATTTCCTCATCTTTGCAAGCTCATCTATATTACCATACTAAAATTTCACACTCAAGTCCTACTTATAAATGTCCATAAGGACCACCTGCCTGTACATTCCCAGTCTCCTGCATGTGCACACTGCCCCACTTGCAGAAAAGAGCCTTGTGCACACCTGGACTGCATATATCACACACACATATATATATCCTGGTGCCCACCAGACAGAGTTTAGAAGATGTCCCTGACAGGCTATTTGGGACCAAGCATAACTGCTTTGGGGGTAACCCTGAATGAAGCACACACATGGAGTATTCCTCTAGCTTAGTAATAAGTGGGAAAGGATTATACTACTTCCATGGGCAAAAATATAGCTCTGGAAATGTTGGTACAATACCCATAAGCAATAGTTAAATATTAAAAAAAAATGAGTAACACATCACTCCTCTCTTTGTATTACATGAGGCCAGAAGGGAAACTCTAGATTTTGCAGATACGCTGAGGCACAGTATACTAAGAACAGCTTTCTACATACGCTAATATTGACTTTGTATAGCTGCCATGACTGCCACTAATTTGAGCCTTAGGAGTGTATTAGATTGAATTACATGCTGTAATATTAGTCAGTGATATATTTAGCTTCTTGTCTATGGTCCTTCTATAAACAAATAGCTGTGGTTTTTATGGATAGGATTAAAAAACTGTAGCAGATTGCAAAAACTTTTTTTCTCCAAGTTTGATAAGAACTAATAACTACGATTATTTCCTCTCTCAGCCAACTATAGCCTCAATGCTGCAAATTTCTATAATATGCATCTTTATCTACAGTGAAGATTTAAACTTAGAACCTCCTGTATACAGTCTTATGAATGGTGCTTTTGTGACTTGTTAATATTCTTAGATACAGCAAATACTTTAGCAAAAAGAACTAATGTCAGTCCAGTGCAAGTTAAGTAACTGCTAAGAAATCTTAAAAAATAAAACTATACTGGTTTTCCTCATGTGATACATATCCCTACTACCCCTTTCCTCTGCCTTCCTAATTGAAGACACTGTCAAGCCATTTTAAGTATTTTGATACTCTGCTCCAGGAGTAATAAATAGCTCAACAGAAGAAAACGATAACAGCAGGGAGATGTCAGCTGCAACATCACTTTTGAACTCACGAGCTATTATTTTTATTGTTTACTTTTGAACTGATTTAGCCTGAATCTAACACCTGTGTTTTTCCTTACTGACTCTGAGAACAGCAAGAAAACCTTTCTGAGCCCCTTTCAAGCTCCATCACAATCACTTCAGTAAAGAAATCATGAAGATGCTCACCAGTCATGGATATATATATATATAAAATGAATATAGAATTCTATTGATAGCTTCATTTCAGATAGTCAGGATGTAAAATTATGTTTTAAGAGAAAGGTAATTGTAATTTTTAGAGAGCAATGGTGAAAGTATTGAATAATGACATTAAATTGTTTTTTATGGTACCTGAAGTCAAAAGAACTATTTGTGTCTCCCTCAGGAAGTTATTTTCTCATAGGTTTATTACAAAATCCACTAATTTCAACAGAGGAAACAAAACCTCAAATTACTGAGGAAAATACCAAATACGAGATCCAAAGGGTTAAAAATAGCTCTCAAATATAATTTTTGAACGAAAAGCCAGTACAGTAGCAAAACCTGCCTCCACATTTTTGTATTACTTTGGGGAGGAAGACAAAGCAGCTGTTCAGAGAAAAATATGAGTTCTGTTTAATCTTGTCATTCCCAAAGCATGGAGATTTCTTCACATTTAAGCACCTAGAAAGCACCTAGAAAGAGGAGACAAAGCTGCAGAAATAAAAATGATGATAAAAAATTCTAATGTAGAAAGTTACTCACTTGTACTAGTTCAATTTACTTACAGTTAAACTGTACCTTTATATTGTTTTAGCGTATCTGGGACTACAGTGAATTTCAGTCACTGTAAGTAGCCTGTGGTCAAGGATAGCTTTTATCATTTATAGAGTCTTGCTAAACTATAGCCTTTCCTGTTGCATCCTGACCTGTAGATTGAATGCTCTGCCTTTATCACTCTGAGACTGAATTATTCGCTGAACCCTGCACAGGGCTGCCTACGAAGCTCTTCTCCTAACAAAGTGCAGAGGCAGGATTTATTGTGTTTATACAATGAAAAAAACTGCCTACCACCCCTTAAATGATAAGAAGGAGTTAAATACTAAATTTAATTACCTCCTCATTCAGGATGTTACAGCAGACCTGGAAATATCAATCTTTCAGCATCTTTTCATATTGCCTTATATCTTGAAGTTGATTAAAACATTAATTCTGACCTAACTTCAGAAATAAATACAGCGAACAATCTCCAGAGTTTTCATTTGTAATATCCCATTGATGTGTAATATTTTGTAATTTGATGGATACTTCAGTTCTAAAAGGAAAGGAGGATTAGTGAATTTGGTTTTACATTTATATGGGACTGTTTCTCAGTTCATAAAAGAAGCCCTACTCTCGAACTGAAATCAATGGATTGCTATTAACAGTTTCAAGAGGCTCATAGTGAACAAATACGTATGGCTTGATCATTAAACCTACATTTTTGCTGACAACTATGGCAAGTCTTACAAATAAAAATGAATTCAAATGAAAAACATTAAAAATAAAGCCCTGAAATAATATCAAAATAAATACTAAAAGAGTAATCTGAATGTCCAAATTAATTATTGCCGCTCTGTACCATTGCTGCTCTGTAGCAATTCTTAAAGTCCAGCCTGTACCCCACGCTGTGGTGACTTGGACCTGCAGCCCATGCCCACCTGTAGGACTGACCAGGGCGGTAAGATACATGAATATTAAGTCATGCAATGGAAAAATTGCAACTGAGACACTGAATGGAGAAGCTCTCAATTTTTCTCTAATTGTGGAGGGATTACTGAGCACTAGCCAATAGCACACCAAAATTAATTAAGAAGTAAAAAACAATAAGTGTAATGGGTAGAACACTGGAGCAGCTCATCGCTCCAAAGGGTTAAACCTCTCCAGACAGCTGAATAAAATTCAAAGTTTGCCTCAATTTACATTTTCATGCAATGTATGCTCATTATCAGGAAGCACATGCTTTAGAAAGTTGCTTTTTTATAACAAGTTATTCTGATGCAGTTTATGGTATTAAGTAATTTGATTAGTTTAGACACAGAATAAAACATTAAAACTGAAGCATAATGTTTTGAGAACTACTGCATCCTACACAAGCAAGAAGATGTGGTTTTGATGATACAGAAAAGCAAATGTGAATCTATCCGGAAGTTTGTGACAGATCTGCTCTGAAAAAGAGCCTTGCACCTTTAGATATAGAATGCAGGCAGTAAACAGTTTGCAAATACTGACCAAAAAACCCCCAACAACCAACAACAAAACAAAAAAAAAAAACAAAAACCAACAAACCAAAACCAGCATGACTGGTTTCTATTAATTTCTCATCAGAGAATAAGGTCACAATAAAAGGTGATTATACTATCAGCCTTAAAGCTAATGACATATTTATTGTTTTTTCATTGGATACTAGTGCATGAGCTGTTATGGTACAAGAAACATTAGAGTCTTTAAACGAAAGCAACAGATATTAAAAGGCAAGCAATTAGGACTATGACTTATTTCCTCTGAACACATACAGTAATTAGATAACAGAGAATTGGAAAAGATAAGATTTGTAATGGTATCATGAAAAAGGGTACCCATTTTGGTTTAAAATTCTGTCTAGCAAAACGTTTAATCCAAAGAACATAGTCATGGAAGAGGAAGAAAATTAATCCCAGTGAAGTAGAGCTTTAGAATACTTACCATGGAAAATGTAAAAACTTACAACCATCCTAGTTTTCATGTCTTTTTGAAAACTTGAGTTTTTTCAAGCTTTTAATTAATAGCAGAATCTCTCGGGTTTTGCATAATAATGCAACTGGGCTTGCTGCTTAGGAAAAGCTGGTAGTTTTACAAAGAGGAAAATACGGTCATGTAGGCTGCTTGCAAAGTAGAATTTTTTGAAGTCACATGCCTCTCAGGATTCTCACTAACAGCCTTTAGCAAGATATGCATGGTTTATGCACAGTGAGTATTAATTTTGGAAAGTATGGCTTTCATAGACTTCCATTTGTCATGTGCTTGGCTCCTGAGTTTTCCACTGGAAACCACATTTTTTATGACCTCCTTAGATAAAACTTTGATCTGAAGGAAAAGAGGGAGCCAACAATCACAATGACTGGAGGCTTTGTACAGCTTTGTGAAAAAAAGCCATCAGAATAAAATTAAGCAAACAAAAGCATTATTTGCATTCGCTACAATTTAAAGGAAGATATTTAAACTACAAAGTATATTTGCAGGGTGCACTACAAGGAGACATTGCTGACTAACAAATTAATAAGGACTAGTGAGGGTATGACATATCTAGCCAGAAGATGGCAAAATATCCAGAAAAAAAAAAGCATGTCCAAACGATAGAATAGATAGAATAGAATGGTTTAGGTTGGAAAACACGTTTAAGATCATCAAGTCCAACAGCTGACCTACCACTACCAAGTCCACCACTAAACCATGTCCCTAAGACCCTCATCCATGTTTCTTTTAAACACCCCCAGGGATGGAGACTCAATCACTTCCCTGGGCAGCCTGTTCCAGTGCCTGAGAACCCCTTCTGTGAAGAATTTTCTCCTAATATCCAATCTAAACCTCACCTGGCACAGGTTTAGGCCATTTCCTCTCATCCTGTCACTTGTTACTTGGATGAAGAGACTGACACTCACCTCACTGCAATCTCCTTTCAGATAGTTGTACAGAGTGATAAGGTCTCCCCTCACCCTCCTTTTCTCCAGGCTAAATAGCCTCAGTTCCCTCAGCTGCTCCTCTCGTGCTCCAGATCCTTCAACAGGTTTGTTGCCCTTCTTTGGACTTGTTCCAGCACCTCAATGTCCTTCCTGTAGTGAAGGGCCCAAAACTGAACACAGTATTTGAGGTTAAGCCTCACCAGTACCAAGTACAGGGGCAGGATCACTTTCCCAGTTCTGCTGGCCACACTTTTCCTGATACAAGCCAGGATGCTGTTGGCCTTATGGGCCACCTGTGCACATCGCTGGCTCATGTTCAGCCGGCTGTCAGTCAACACCCCCAGGTCCTTTTCCACCAGGCAGCTTTCCAGCCACTCTTCCCCGAGCCTGTAGGTTGTTATGACCCAAGTGCACAACCCAGCACTTGGCCTTGTTGAACCTCACACAACTGGCCTCAGTCCAACAATCCAGCCAGTCCAGATCCCTCTGTATGGCCTTCCTACCCTCCAGCAGATCAACACTCCACCGAATTTGGTGTTGTCTGCAAACTTACTGAGGGTGCACTCGATCCCCTCGTGCAGATCATTGATAAAGAGGTTAAACAGAACTAGACCCAATACTGAAACCCAGGGAGCAACACTTTTCTTTCTCAACACCTTTCTTGAACTTAAGTAAGCCCAGGGGTACTGCTGTATGTAGTCCAAGAGGCCTCATTCTTAACAAAAAATCTTGAGAAATACAGATAATTAATTAAACAGATATGCTTCCAGGCAATAAGAGCAGAACCATCTTTTAAGCAGATATCTTAAAAAATGGTACTAGTGAGGTAGCCTTAAACTACAGAGCAGAATATTAAGGTAAGTGCCTGTATGAGAAGTGCAGGGGCAGACAGTTGAGGCAGTGACCCATTTGTCAGTGGTCTAAGCCCAGGAGTCAAAGTCCAGAATGTCAAATTTATGAGGTTACTCTGGCCTTTGTTAACAAATACAAACATTTCAT
Source organism: Pampusana beccarii (assembly GCA_013399365.1). Classification (NCBI taxonomy): domain Eukaryota; kingdom Metazoa; phylum Chordata; class Aves; order Columbiformes; family Columbidae; genus Pampusana; species Pampusana beccarii. The sequence goes on along the minus strand of VWYH01010171.1, from coordinate 782,547 downwards.
ATCTATATTTACGGGAGGCACAAACTATTTATTTCCATTGCCCCAGAAGGCCTGACAGCCTTCCTATTCTTTTGAGAGAAAAGGGAATTATTCTTCTGTTACAAATGTATCCTGGAAAAGAAATGAAGTGTAAGTTTTCTGTCACTTAGACTGTGATTAATCTGCTTACAGCAGATTTTGTGTTGCATTTCATTTGCTTAGGGCTAGTTTCTGGCACTGTCAATTACACTGAATCATACAGAAATTCTTAGTTATAGAAATCAGATGATTTGTTAGAGTCCCCCAAGTGACAACATCAGCATGCATAAAATGGTCTTACATTCCTTCTGGTTCCCTTGTGAGAGACAATTTCATAACATAAAGGAGCAGAACAACTTAAAGATAAGCTAAGTTCCCCTCCTTACTGATTGGAGGTTTTGCTATCTGTACTCACCCTCTTACTAAGAGCCACAAAAAGTTACACTGAAAGGTAACTTAAATGCAGGTGCTGCAAAGATAGGAACAATGTGTGATCAGCGACTTCTAGTGCATTAAGGTATTAGTGGCTTCGAGCCCTGGAACCTGATGACCAGTTAGTTACCTTATTCAGGCATGACACAAGTTGCAAATGTTCACAAACTTCGATGTTTTTCAAAAGGCAGTTTACATTACATTTACATTAAGACAAGGGGCAATGGGTGCAAACTGGAACATAGGAGGTTCCACTTAAATATGAGAAGAAACTTCTTCATGTTAAGGGTAACAGAACACCGGAACAGGCTGCCCAGGGAGGTTGTGGAGTCTCCTTCTCTGGAGACATTAAAAACTCGCCTGGATGCCTTCTTGTGTAACCTCATCTAGGTGTTCCTGCTCCGGCAGGGGGATTGGACTAGATGATCTTTCGAGGTCCCTTCCAATCTCTAACGTTCTGTGATTCTGTGATTCCGTGATTCTGTGTGATTATCCAAGTGTTTCCAGGCTGCAGCTTCATTTCACACAGAATACACGGGAAGGGTGTTAAAGGCTATATGGAGATAACCATACCATCTTATAGTGTCCAGTTATTCTCTGAGTAGGAAAAATTCACAATTGTGTGACTAGAGAAGATTTTCCATCTCCATTTTTTAGCTTCTAGTTGTACGAAAACTGGCTTCAGTGTATTTATTTGAAAATAAGACTACTGAATAAAATAAAAAGGGTATTTTTTTAAAAAAAGTATGCATTTGAAAGAATCAGACAGAATCACAGAATCGTACAGAATCACAGAATCATACAGAATCACAGAATGTTAGGGATTGGAAGGGACCTCGAAAGATCATCTAGTCCAATCCCCCTGCGGGAGCAGGAACACCTAGATGAGCTTACACAGCAATGTGTCCAGGTGGGTTTTGAATGCCTTCAGAGAAGGGGACTCCACAACCTCCCTGGGCAGCCTGTTCCAGTGTTCCGTCACCCTCACTGAGAAGAAGTTTCTTCTCAAATGTAAGTGGGACCTCCTGTGTTCCAGTTTGTACCCATTGTCCTTTGTCCTATCATTGCTTGTCACTGAGAAGAGCCTGGCTCCATCCTCATGACACTCATCCTTTACATATTTATAAACATTAATGAGTCTTCTCCAAACTAAAGAGACCCAGCTCCCTCAGCCTTTCCTTATAAGGGAGATGCTCCACTCCCTTCATCATCTTTGTTGCCCTGCGCTGGACTCTCTCCAGCAGTTCCCTGTCCTTCTTGAACTGAGGGGCCCAGAACTGGACACAATATTCCAGATGCGGTCTCGCCAGGGCAGAGTAGAGGGGAAGGAGAACCTCTCTCAACCTACTAATCACACCAGTTCTAATACACCCCAGGATGCCATTGGCCTTCTTGGCCACAAGGGCACAGTGCTCGCTCATGGTCATCGTGCTGTCCACCAGGACCCCCAGGTCCCTTTCCCACACACTGCTCTCTAACAGGTTGCCCCCCAACTTATACTGGAACCTGGGCTTTCCTCATACATTGCACACTATCTCCTGAAAAGATCTTGGACATCTGTTGTAAGAAGTTCATTCTATCCAGAACTTCCAATGACAGAAATATATATTTACTCTGTAGACAAACACAGAAGAGATGCCTGGAAAATGAGGCCCTGGCCTTTGTAGGTCTGGGTACTCCATAATTACTACTAGTATATAAACACTGATTCCATCTTTGAATGGAGAGAAAAGTAGAACAAGTATAACAGTTGCATTGCTAACCCATTTAAAGATTAAAATATCCCATTAAAATTAAATTAGAACCTATTAGGGTTCATCAGCACATCTGGACAACCACTCTCAACTCTGCTAGCAATCTATGCGTATTGTGCCTGCATAAATAGGCCTCACCCTCAGTGGAGGCTTCGACTGACACAGCTCCATAGCCTGCTATAAGAGCTGGCTCATCAGCTGGTGACAGAGTCAGGGCAAAGAGGGCACATGCTTTACTACCAGACTTGTGGATTTGTCTGGGATCTTGGCTTCTGAGCCAAGCTGTATTTAGAAGAAACTTTCTAAACACTAAAATAACATTCACTGGCTGCTACAAGAAATACATTGGACTGCCCCAAGTGTTGTGCCTTGTTGACTAACGAAGAAATACAGCAAGATGACTGTTAGCATGCTAGAATGTGATGACCCCCATAGAGAAAGTATCACCTTTCTCAATGAGTGCAGAACATATGTCTTTGCACATCCTAAGAAACACAACTCTATTCAAAACCATCAACATTCAAATCCTTTAATTTTGCTGATCCCTTTATATAATTATTACCAAATCATAGAGTTCACTTTCTACCTGCATCTGACAAATTTACAGAGAATGTGTAATTTAGACATTGGGACAGATAAAGCAGACTGATAGAGGGGATGTATACATCAGGTTGCGAAATTACATACACTACATTGCAAGAAAATGAAATTTAGTTGTATATGGTCTGTTAGAAGATAGATTTCTCATGAGTTTTGAAAATAAGCTGCATTTTTCTATTTGGCTCACTTTTACTTCAGAGAAAGATTAATAACTTTAAGCACTTTCAGGACTATAGGATCCGGGCTACCAGAAGCTTCAGAGAGGAGGCACTGAATTCTCAACTAAAGAAGTACTTGACAACAATGTCCATGTTTAATCATTTTCTAAATCAGAGACAAAATTTTTTACACTTCACATTTTTGTGATCTTGCCCATTTCTGAGTTAGTACCCTTTGATTTAAGGGTTATTGGCTTTTTCTGGTGTTATTCATAATAAAAAAAGATTGATGGTACATTTCTCTTTGAGTACATTTAATTCAGCAGCATTCTCTACTTTCACACTACCGTCATTTATCTAGATGGCAAAACATATCTCAATCCAAAAATATAATCTCTGGCCATTTTTATCATCAGAAAAATAGTATCTGGTCAAGAAATGGAACAAATTGTACATCACATAATGAAAAAAAATAGTGACGTTGAGAAGCAATAACTTGAAAGAGTAAGTATACTATTTTATGCCAATTACAGAGAAATCAATGAAACTGAATCTGTGCTGTGCAAGCTATAGCATGTAAAAGTGTGACTCATCAATTTATGGAGAATTTTCTATATATTGTTACAATTTCCAATAATTTTCTCCACTCTGTGCCCAATAAGAATTTCTGTTTCCTCAAAAAGTACTCCCCTATCAGTTTCTCCTTCAAAATTCAAAAAGCAATATTGAGAAAAAGTAGACAAGTCCAACAAATAAAATGTTTCTAATTTTTCTCCTGTATTTTTTTTTACCTTAAGCTTGAATAGCCATTAAATAAAGCTAAAAAAAAAATGAAATCACCACAACCAATGAAAAAGTAAGCCATCTTCTGGATTATATACTACATTAATCTGCCTACATGTGTGTCCAGTGTTTTCATAGACCTCATCTCAGAGGGCTTTCTATATTTGCACATGTAAGGTGTATTTCATCCTTCCATCCATGGCCAGTTATTGTACCTCATTTTGCTGTGCCTAAGTGTTCCCAATGGAATGAGGTTCACGTACGAGCAAATCTGAAAAGTGCAATGTACACTCAAGCTAATTTGTAAGTTTCCTCTAGCTTTGAAAGGGGCATTATTGAATCTTATTTTTCTGAAGTAATTGGAATTAAAAAATATTCACCACTTTATGTCCTTTATCAATAAGATAAAAGATGTAAGTAGGTTATATAAGAATAAAGGAATGATATTTTCTTTCTTTTGCTGTGTGCTTGTCCTTGACAATATTTTACATTCTTCTATAACCAATGTTTTCTGTCAAAAGTAGCTTCCAAAATTGAAAAAGTTGATCTTTAAAAAAAAAAAAAAAAAAAAGTTGGTGGAAATTAAGTTATATTAACAAGGTAGAAAAGAAGACTTCAAGAATTTCAGTCCCTTCCTCAGCAGAACTATCATCTAGTATTTCTAGATAGTTCATCCTGTAAGACAGACTTCTTTTGCTTCTCCCCTGAAAATGTTTGTTTCTACATTACAAAGATTTTGTTAATAATATCCCCCTGAAGATATTTGCAACATCTCCATTTGATCAAGTCCTAATACATCATTGGTTTAGTTAAATTTCAAATTTCCTTTCCACCATGAACTCCATTGCAGACAGTTGGTTATTTAATTCAATAAAGCAAGCCTAACTCTTATAGTCTCTACACTTTGTTTGTAAAGGACTTTGCATAATAAATGAAAAGGTTTTATTATTTGCACTCCATTCAACGGAGAAAATGTTCAACTTAAATAATGCAATTAAAGGTGAGAAGAGAGTAATTTTCTACAAGCTCTCTCTGATGGTTTTATCAGTAGGAGTCCTAAACCTTTAAACACTTTCACAGTAGCAATCTGTTCATTTATCACTCTCAGGTTTTATTTTAGCAGTCATTACAACCTACATGAAGACACTTCTTCTAAATGTCACAGGCCTATAGGAGGCCTGACATATACCTAAGAGACACATTTTTAATTCTAGCTTTAACAAATAGTAGCTACATTGTTTGAAGCCGGTGGCATTCCACACATCTCTATTTAGAGTTTTAGCCTGAAATACCCTGGCTAAGCAATACATTTTTTTTCTTCTGATATAAAATTCACAGCTTTCATAGAAAACAAAATCAAAATCAGGATGCAAATGATATTTGAGATCAATAGTTAATTCAAAATCGGATGCTATAAGATGTTCAGATATACACAGTTCTTGACGATTTACATAGATACACAGATACAATTCCTGTTGGAGAAAATAGCTCATCTGCATCAGTGTACTATTCTTGGAAGTCCGAATACACACAAGTTACTGAGCAACTATGAAAAGCCCTCCGTAACAAACAGAAATTCTTTTAGGTCACCCACAATCCTTCATATACACTTAAACGATTTCCTTATCATTCTGTCATTTATGAACTAACTCTAGAAGACTGCTAGTTTTAGTCCTAAAAGAGATTTAAAAAAACCAAAAATGTTGAGACACATAGATGTCTGCACTGAAGAAAACAGGGAATTTCAACAACCAGTCTCTGCCATGACTTCAGGGTGTTATGCCTGCTATTAATGCTAATTGCTGTGGAGCAAGTAGTAAAATACAACATGATTATAAATACCTGGAACAAAAATCTAGAACTCGTAAAAAGACTAAGCATGGAGCCATTAAAAAAAAAAAAAAAAAAAAAGCTCACAGAAGTGCAATGGTCTTGATAATACTTCAAACTAGCAGACAAGAGACAAAGATAATTTTAAAAAGTACCTTATTAATTGCATAAAACAATCCAGAATTTTAGATTAAGTTAGTTATAACTTGTACTTCTGTATTACAACATTGCATGTTTGAGGAGGAAAAACAACCAAATTTCACAAATAGCAAGTAAGGGGAAGCTTGTTTTAATTAATAACAATAACCAAATATAGAATTTCTCATTGGATTTGAAAATCTTAATCATATATGGAAGTGTCATATACATGTATTGACTGCAATTGAAAGCAGAGTTGCTCAGCAACAGATAAGTTTCAAAAAAAAGGACCCACCAAAAGATAAGGAAAAGAAAATTACCAGAGAGGGCTACCTATTGAAGGATACTTCCTAAATAGCAATTTAGACATTCTGTGCAGTTTCTTGAGTCTAGTTAGGTAATTCTGGGGTTGTACAAAATGGATGGGAAAATGAAAATACACTGTAAGCAAAATATCGAAAGGAGGAAAAATGCATGCTAGGAAACTCAGGCATGCAATGTGCGTATTGTTTTGTTTTGTTTTGTTGGTTGGTTGGTTGTTGTTTTCAAGATAAAGCATGGATTTTAATTAACAACTAATTATTTTGAAGGAATATTTTCACTTTTTGTTTCCTTTTGGAAGCACACAGAAATTAAAATGAGTTGTAAATATATAACAGATTTCTTTCTTCCGAATGAATTATCATGATCCTTTCAGGAACTCTAATGCTCAGCTTTGGACATGCATCTACCTGCAGTCAATATCCACATGTGAAACCTTCCTTACAGTTTTACTCTTGAAATGTACCCACATTCTTGCCCATATCCCCTTCCTTTATTGCTCTTTCTACTCAGGGATTCCAGCCAGTCCTCTCACAAATCTCTGAAAGCACAATCCAAAATCCTCTCTGTGTTTCGCAGCCTTAGTTATGAAAAAGTTTTGAGACAATTTATATTAAACAAACACTAAAATGCTCTTTACAATAAAACTTTGATTATTGTAAACCTAGAAGAAATTAAGTTCCTCCCAGGTAGCTGAAAATCTTTCCTGATTACAGCATGCAGAAGGGGGAGGCTTTTTGGCACAGCTTCAAGGATAGCATGGCATGGTGGTAGCTAACATGCTACCAAATTTTCTCCTGCTCATTCAAAAACCTCTGTTTGATGCAACAAACCCTACAAGAAATCATTAAGATGGGTATGTATACTTTTTATTTTCCTTTTGCAAGCTCTTGCTTAATAACTACAAAGAAAAAAAGCCATACAGAAATTGCCCAAAATGTCTAAGTTCAAGCATATCAAAGCCAAAAAGGAAACAAGTTAAGCATGTTTAAAGTTATTTTGCCATTACAGAACACTATTAAAACACTTCAATCCATTTCTCTAAACCAGGCGATAAAACTGAGTATTCCGAACTCCTAAGGAAGTGTCACAAATCAGTTACCACTAATTTCATGCACATCTTGAGATATAAGAATTCAGAACGCATACTGGTGACTTCTCAATGTAGCTGCTGAACTTCAAAACTAACAAATCAACAGAAAAAGGAGTTTATCTTGCAGTGATGTAGTATATACTTACTAAAAATAATAACCTACAAAACTATACAGAAAAATGGTGTAATTTCAGATAAAAACCTGGACAATAGTTATTTGTGCATCAGTTTATCAAGTATCTTTTACTAATTTGTCTTACAAAAACAATTTGATGTCAATAGGTTTAGAGAGATGCATTCCAGCTGAGAATCTAGCTCTACAGACATCCGGTTTTCAATTTTGCTTATGCTGTGATGTTTTCATTGCAGTGTAACAACATTTATGAGTCTTCAGTTAGACATAAGGTATGCTTGCAATGTGTGCCTTCATTGCTCTCTGGCCATAGTTTATTGGATTTAAGTTATTGAAACACATCCATTAAAGCCAAAAGCAGATGTTGATGAACTTTGCTAAGTAAGGAGAAGTAAATCAGTACCTTGCAGAAATGAACTTTTAAATTCAATATCTTGATCAAATATTGAAACCTTAATGTAAGACAGATAATCCTCATGGAGTCCTTAGGGGGGAGTTGCAGTTGAACAATGCAAATAATAGGATCATTGACAAATCTGATATTATCATCGCCCATGAGCAGTCTGTTAAACATTTACTGCCATTTTAATACAAAATTTAGTCTACAGACACTAACACCATAATTCAGAGTTAAGTCCTGGACAGCTGACACACTAAGGAAAATGAGAGTTTTATTATACATATATATACTATTAAAACTGGGGCATCATTCACCTTTTTGTACCTTATGTCTACTTTCTACAGACACCAGTTCCATTAAAAAGAGGTGCTGCCTCCTTCTGTGCTCCTCCATTTCTGCTTCCATTCAACTGCTTTAAGCACCATGGACGGCTTTAAAGCTTGTTGCAGAAGTAAGAGAAAGCTACTTCAAATTAGCTGACTGTTTCTGGCTAACAGGGCAGAGAGGAGCCAAGAAGAAAAAGAACAAAAGAAGAGGAAGCCTTCCTCCTTGACCTGTGATCCAGCTGCCACTGCCAGTGCAAAATATTGCACAATGCAAGATCCACCCAAGTTCTGAGCTCATGGGGAGCCTGGAAGTCATGCCATTCAGGAAGATTGATTTTCCAGGGTCATCCAACTCCCACAACTCAGCAAGATGCGGAAGCTGAGAGGTCTTCCCTGTCATAACAGCAAGATCTTGCTGAGTTTATAAGTGAAATCTTGCAATTATTAGAGTAAACTGCTGACTCTCGGGCAAGGAAAGGTTTCAGAACTAAATGGTGGACATGAAGCAGAAGTCCCTATCTTAGTGACCCTGTTGAGATCAGCAAGATCCTTACTTTGTTTAGCTGTAGCTACCTGTAGTCTCATTTCCCCCATTTTTTCTTCCACTTTGAGCACTGTATATTAAAAAAAAAAAAAAGAAGGCATCGATTTTGTGTTTTCTTCTATAAGAAAAAAAGATTAGGTTTTTTAGACTAGTTAATAGTGTTTTAATCTGCAAACACTGCTTTGGAGTAAAGACAAGCAAAGGGCAACAGCAATGCTAGCCTTTTCTCAAAGCAGAGGTGAACAAATGATGCAAAAGCTATAACCTCCCTTCAGCTCTCCAGTTAGTCTCAGATAAAAACGTTCAGAAAAACACACTTTCCAAGGGAGTTGTCTTGGAAACTATGCTTTTAAACTGTGCTGTTAAACACACATGGGGAGGTAAAGCATCTACCTTCTCCACGTGCCAAGGCCACCAGAGAAGATCTGTAAGTGCCTTGGAGACTGTTCTGCACAATCACGGTGCTACTTCCAGTGGAAGTGTCAGTGCTGAGAACTATTAAGGACAAAATATTCCCTTGCTGTGTGCAGGCTTGGTTGTAAACTGGTTCTTAAATGGGCCATACTTTTGAGAAGATTTAAAGATGTGGATATGTATAGATATACACCTTTAATGACATGTATAAACATAGACATACAACATTGAAACATCTTGGTAATGGCCCCTGTTATGCTTTTATCATAATGTCTCTATTACTGCCCCTACGACAGTACTGTGTATGGTTTTATTTGGGTTTTTTGACATCTGTGTTGAGACTGCATTCATTAATCTTACTTTATGCTTTGGTTCCTTCATTTTGATGGGACATCCTTCTTGAAACAGAAGCTTGCGAATTGATCCATATTACTTTGATAAAATGTAGCCATGAGTGAAATTTTTTAGTATCTGTGAGTATCCTCTGAGTAAACCCATTAATGTTTTTCTGTTACAAAATACAGTAAATAACATACTTGTGTGTATGTTTTTATATATTCCAAGTTTCATATTGCACATTCAGTGAGGCCATATGTTGGCTACGAATGGAGGCAGATACTGAATTACTGTCTATAAATTATCTAACACTCAAAATTTAACAGAATAAAATATTTGCAAAAGAATTAGCAAAATGAGGAGCCAAAGTATGTTTGCCTTACTAGTGAATTTTTCTGAATACCAGCTTCTTGGTGGAAGTAGCAGAAGCAGTAAGGTCACAAATATTTTGTCATTTATTACTTCCACTGTCACAGGCAAGGGCTCCAAACCTTTTGTTACAATTAATATCTAAGGCCAAAACAATACATTTGCATGATATTATTCATAGTTGCTTCTTTGTTTGCTACTTGATTATGGCAAGCAATAACTATAGTAAATTTTCATATTTTATCAGAAGACTAATATCGCCTTGCTTTTGCACAAATATCTCTCCTTGATCTAGCTGTCACCTTCATTTTTGTAAAAATATAAACAAAGATGATTTCGCTTATGAAGAGAAAGACTGAAAATATAAACTGAATATAACACAGAGACTCAGAAGCAGGAAACAAAACAAAACAAAACTAAACTAAACTAAACTAAAATAAAATCCTCTCCTAAAAGTTTCTTGGTTTTATATAATGTCATTACTCTCTGCAGAATCGTGGATTCTTAATGGTTGATACTGGTAATACAATAGAAACCAAAAAAAATTATTCTCCTCATAAATATAAGCTGGGAAAAAGAACATGTTTTCTCTCTTCAGCTATGTTAATAGTTGCTTCAAAATTATTTTGCAGTCTAAATGAAGCATGTATATTTGTTATAGAATACATGGAAAGCTAAGAGAAGTAAGAAACATATTGAACTAATGAACATGAGCAACAAGCTATTTTAAAAAAAATGGATGCAGTATTTGAGGAGAATAGGAAATAGAAGAAAATCTACTTGTCTAACTATAAATTATTTTTCTAGATCATGGAGACTTTGAATAGATGTATACTTAAACATTTCAGTATGACACTACAGGATAAGTACATACCAGGCACTAGAGAGCCTTTTAGTATTGAAGTGGAGGTAATTTCCTGTCTTAGCTTCCTAGTTCTGATTCCATTTGCTCTTATAGGTAAAAAAACACAGACCTCTTCGTGAATGGACATGCTGCACTTCTTTTCTAAGAGAATTATTTTCTTTAACAACAAAACCAAGAAAAGTTTAATGTATGGAAAAGCATTTTAAAGCAAGAGAGTCTTAATTTATAATTTTAAATTGTATTTTGGTATCTGAAAATGCAATGTGTTTTTACAGTGCCCTCTCACACTTTAAGTAAACAGACACCAAATAACTTACTCCAAAATCAATAATATGCTACAAAAGTTCTACAGTAACAGGGCTTAGTATGTTAATAATAAAATGAATGGCAAAGTCTATGTAATGACAGGCTCCCCAGGGAGGTGCCACGGTCCCAAGCTTGATAGTGTTCAAGAAGAGACTGGACAAGGCCCTCAGACACATGGTGTGAGCTGTGGGGTTGTCATATGCAGGGGAAGGAGCTGGACTCCATGATCTTTGTGGGTCCCTTCCAACTCAGGACATTCTATGATTCTATGAGTCTATGCCTGGTAAGGTTTATAACAGAACTCCTCCATCTCAGTTAAATTATGCTTTAAATTCCTAATCTTTTTGTGAAGAATGATCACCTTTTGGAATGAGATGTTTGTTTATAAATGACTCTTCTATATTTTATTTGGAAATTTTTACTTAAATATTTGGGAATAAAAATGATGTTTTTCCACCAAAGGTGTGTTGTTTTTTTTTTCTTCACTAATTCAGCTATTTAAAGCCACATGTATTTTAATAATTAAGACAGTCATTTTTCCTACCTTTTCATTAGCAAGTGTATGTGGCATCTATATCAGTAGATTTGACTCAGTTTATTCCTTTGGATAAAATAAACTCATTCAATATTATTACTAGCATTTCAACTAATTCCAAGTTACAAACTCTCCTACTAGCTCAGCATAGATCCGTAATTTCACTGATTCACTAGGAAAGTTGACTTAAAAGTTTCTTGATAAGTTTTTGTAAACTCACTTTTAGGCTACAGAAAGCATTTTTCCCCCAATAGTTCAACTGTCATGGTGTTAAAAATCATGCTTTGTATCAAGGGAAGTTTGTCTGTATATCACAAAGCCTCAGTCAAAATGTAGCTTAGTCAGGAATAGTGCACTCTCGTAACATACTATGAAATAATTAATCACCTAAAGTTAAAAAAAAAAAATCTCCTTTTGCAAAGAAAAAAAAATGTCCTGGACATACACGCTGTGGTGGAGTGAACTCTACATTATAGAGATATGAGAATTTGGCTTTTTATTTCCCTGCGTTATCAGGAACTAGAAGGCAATGTTGCAAGCCATTCAGCGATGCAGCAAGAGAAAATAAACTGCTTCTTACTAACCTCATCCAAGTGGTAAAGAGTGTTATTAAGTTTAGAGGGAATATATGTCCATTGATTTTATGTCAGGGTGTCAGGGACTTCAAGAAAATGGAGGGAGCTGAGACATTCTCCAAAAGTGAAATGTAAGAAGGAAGCTGAAATGTGAATAACAGGGAATAATGAGGATGGAAACATTAATAATTCTTATTGAGTGGCCACTTCTACATTATTTCCACGGCAAGTGCCGAAGAGATCACCAGATTATTGCCTGTGATAACAAGCAACCACAGTTTATAAATCGAAGTTGTTTTCATCTCTATTTCTAGCTACCCTGCCTTCATGGAAAGCAGTTCTAAACCCTCTCCTCAGAGATTGGAAACCCACTTCTGATTTCCAAATGAAACTCAGTTACATTTAAAAAAAAATATTCTTCCTCAATGCACAAATTTCTCTCTGTCGCTAGTGAAAACACCTTCTCAATTCATGCAGTGACTGCAATTTTTTTTTCATGGCTGTTCATTGATATCCTCTGACTCATAAAGATAGGTCTTCTTTCTTTTCTTCTTTATATTCCCAAAAGATAAGGCTCATAACAAGTTCTAACAGAAATTCCCTAGTCCCTCAGTGTGTAACATTGCACTTCACAATATCACATTCCTGTGCAAAACATTCTGACAACAGTGTAGAGAAAGAAATAATAAATATTCCCTCTATTGCTTCCTGTCCAAATTTTGATATGAAAGCCTAGAGCATCACAGTTTACCTTCCCTTAAAAAAAAATCTGCTTAAAACAAAAGCTCTACCAGAAATTCTGTTACCTCATAGCTCTCAAACCAGGGTATCCTGCTTACTGAAAAACTTCTCACACCATGAGAATCGAATCCAGCACTTAGAACAGCATTTACATGGCAATTTCTCAGGAAAAAAAAAAAGTTTCTACTCAAGTCACTATTTAGGGAAGCAGACACCTACTAATACTCATGCCAGTATTTCCCTTGATGGTAGGTGGGGGAAACTCTTCCACCTAGAACATAGGCTGAGATTGCTTAGGGTTTTTTTTAAAGGAATGATCCAAAGGCAGCCTGATGCTATGTGCTCACAGACTGCAGATAACCTTGCCCTGTAAGCTCATTCTGTGTGAGAACTCCCAGTTTTCAAACGTATTGGCCTGGACTGCCATCCTTAAAGGAACAACATAGAAGAAAAAGCAATTGTACCTCTAATAAAAGTTTAGAATAGGAGCGGGCATGGTAACATATGTTTAAGTCAGTAAAACTGTTGCATATCACTATACTACACTGCATCACCTCTAAAGAGGAAAATTCAGTGCAGATTGATGCACATGTGGATTACAAGTTACTAAAAAAGATCCTAAATTACACTAAGAGTTTTAGACCTACTGTACGTTACAACACTCACACTTCATAGGGTACTATTGTCATCATCTAAACTGCTGTCATGACATTTTGCTGCAGCTACAATCCTAAATTATGTGCTCAGAGTAGACCGAACTACATAGTTTTGAAAAGGATACAAACATTTTGGGTAGAACAGTAAAAAAACCATTCCTCTGAATGGCACCACTCAAATGGTTCACATGGAACGAGGAAGCGCTATCAGAAGTGCTGGAGGAATTCTTTTTGACAGAAAACCAATAGTTAAGCAAGGGGAAATTAGACACATAGCACAATGAATGAAAGGAAGCAGAAAGCAAAGGGAGAAGGTAACAGTGAAGGGAGGGAGGTAATGGAAGAAAGGACCAGAGAAAATGAATGGAGATATAAGCCAACAGGGAAATCCCACATATGAAGAAGAATGAAAACAAAATATATGAAAGAATTAAAAAAAGCAAAAGAAGCCGGGGGGGGGAAAGTGTTAACAAGTGTTAATTAGGAATAAGAAAAAGGGTATCACAGAAAAAATGAGAGGCAATATGAGAAACTGAAGATGAAGAAATGTGGCCCTGGGCTCACTGCTATTAATTTAATTAATAGTGATCTTCCAGTCTCTGACTTCTCCGCTACAAGGCTGTTCCTGCTCATTGCAGACCTTCACAGAGTACTGTTACCTTTCAATCATTCTCTGGGCTTTTTAACCAAAGCACTTCAGTGCCTCTGGGGTTTGGGATTGCACAACTGCAAATCATATTCTACTACAGGTACAAACTTCAGTTTGGAGGGATAGACAGATTAGAAAAATGACCCCAAAACCACTCTTTTCATATAGCATTTTTTTTTTTTTCCACAAAGCAAACTCCAAGTTTTACTTGATTTTATTATTATTCAAAACCTCTGTTTACAATGGTTAGCCTAATTGCTTCTTCGAAGATTGCATTATTTTGACATCTTGAGTAATAATTGCTGAAGATTCTTTGAGTCAATTTGAAAAACCTTGGGGTAATTGTTGCTCCTAAAATTGTGGAGAATGCAGGTTCAATTTAAGGCCTGTTTAATGAGACTGCAACAGTTTAGAAGACAGCTAAATATAGTGCTACATATCACCGTAGTTCATTTCAGCTGCAGTACCAGTTATTCATATTCTATTACTCATAATTTCAAGGAAGTGGGGGGGAAAAAAATCGTTGACCTTGAACAACCTCAAATAAATTTGGTCTATAAACTTTGATATATCCTTCCTTCTGACTGCAATACCTTTTTCAATGTGCAAGTTCTCCTCCAAGAATAACAAAAAATGACCATTTCATCAGGCTTTTCAAACTACTGACACTGAAGCTTTAACAGAAATAGTTTACTCCAGTGCATGGTGACTAGTATTAATTACTGATTTTATGCAAAATGACATACCAAATTAATTAGTGATGAGCTATTTTGGTGGGTATATGCCAAACCTCAGATTGTTTTGGGCAGAAGTAGCATGGTATTAAAAATTTAACATGCTGTGGGATGTTCTGATTACACTGGTCAATCATTAATTTCCTTTGATCCCTAGAAAGTAATTTTTGTTGCACTCAGCTGTAACGGATTGCAAACAGCTTTTTTGCTCAGGGTTCTAATGTACTTTTCCCCAGTTGCTTTCCTCTGATTGAAACTATTTGTAGTTACACACTTTATCATACAGCATAGGACCATTGCTTTTCTGTGACTATACACTAATAGTCATTTAATACTATATGGTAATATGATTTGCATTTATAGTGTTATTCAGAAAGAAATTCTAGAAGTACAGCAGTAGTAAATATTTGAAACAATCAATGGAAATTGGGGGAAACCACAAATGTGCAAAATATTTCTTTTCAATCTGTAATAACTAAGAGTAATCCCAGTATTTTACACTTTAAGCGAAAATATAGTTATTAAAAGCAAAGCTTTTTAATTCAGTCATTATATTATAAGCTCGCATTTTATGTAAGTTTGTATTACCACACTATTATCACCACATTCATTATTAATTATTACTATTTCATTGATTTGATTCTAAATCTGGGAAATAGCT
Organism: Pampusana beccarii; assembly: GCA_013399365.1. Lineage (NCBI taxonomy): Eukaryota > Metazoa > Chordata > Aves > Columbiformes > Columbidae > Pampusana > Pampusana beccarii. The sequence goes on along the minus strand of VWYH01010171.1, from coordinate 767,176 downwards.
TTTCCTTGCTGTGACCAGATTTCTGGAGGGGTTAAAATAGTGCTTTACAGCTTTCTATTATGGAGCAGAACTGTGTTTGAAAATGGTGTAAAAATTTAGTTAAATCTGCAAAAGTGAAATTTTAAATATTAAATTTCATTATAAAATCAGACAATCACAGAATCATTGAGCCTGGAAGGGCTGAATCTGAAGATTGCCTAGCCCAGCCTCCCTGCTCAAAATAGGGTCAGCTAAAAGCAGTATGTTCAGGGCTCTGTGCATGTGTGCTCTGTCTTTTGAATATCTCCAAAGCTGGACATCCTTAAATATTTAATTAGTGCATATCTTTTAGATTTTAAAAGCTAACCCAAATAAGACTTCCAGTAGACATGTAACTTCTATCATACTAGCATCTTCCGTTTTCAAAAATGGCAGGATATTATTACTAATTCATTATTATTTGATCATCAAAATCAATTCAATTTATTACACTTCAAAACAGTGATATAAAATTTTACAGATATTTAGTCATATTCAAGTATGATTAACACCCTATGACAGTTTGGGAAAGACATGTAATCTTGGAATCAGCACCATCTTACTCTCCTTCATGGAGAAGGAGTATCTTCTAAATTTCCAGGTTCTAACACTGTAAAAACATTTCATGAGTCTGCAGATGAAGCCTTGTAGTTACAGCCTTCACTATCTCATGACCACTCCCGTCTTGTTCTACTACAATAGATTTGCTCCTGAAAGTTATTACTAGTTGACTTTCCAATTTTTATTTCAGCCCAGCTGCTTCACTTTGACCTTCATACTTAAAAATAATGCATAGAAAACTGCACCTCTCAGTCAATGTTTTATCTTCTTATGAAAAAAAGAATAAATGCATGAAAGTTAACATGATGGAAGCATTTTTTACTTCTGCTTTTAAAGAGCTTAAAACTTTTCTGTAAAGCAATAACATTAAGTGTTATACACAAGAAAGCAACGTCTTTGCTTCTGATTCTCTACCATTTATACCACTACCACATTTATACCACAAGATAATTTCTTATATAAACTAATATCCAAATTATAAGGAACTTGAGACTTGAATATTCAAGTAACTGTCCCACTACAAAAATGAATGTATTTTACTATTTTTCAGGTCCAAATAAGAACTGGCAGGGCACTCAGTAAGTATGGTCTTTCAAGACAGTTAACGGGAAGGAATGAGGACAAATTTTTAATTTTCAAATTACTTACGTATGCTGTGAAGTCTCTAACTCCCTGATGGTGCCAAGATTTTAACGGACCACCAAATGTCCAAAGTGTAAAAAACCCCTATGAATACCATGGTCACCAAAGTAGTCCACTTTTTTTTTCTCCTTAGGAATTCTTGTATTTAATAAAAATATCCATATAAGCAAATACATGGTAGAAAATAATTGTCATGACTTAGCAAAACAGGTAGTGGTGGAGGTTATCATTGGTATACTCAAATGTTGAACACGCTGGTGAATTTCTTGATTATTTTATTAGAGCAAGTTAGACTTAATATATGCACAAATGCATTGTATTGCCTTATATAAACATCATCTTAATTAGAAATGTGGTACATTTTAAAGAAATAAATTGTTCCTTTTTATTGTGACACATATAAAATTGTCACTGATCTATTAGTAATCTGACATAACAAAATGAACAGAGGAAGCTTCATAATGGCAGCATGAAAATGTAAGTGCTATTTTGGTATTGAAGAAACTAATTTCTGCAGTATTTATCATTTCTCTGTTTGCACATAATATAGCTCTACAGTTCAGGCATTAGGTACATGAAGATGCTTGAAAATGGTTCTGTGTAAATTCTGTTTTTTTTAATAAAATGTTCTAGGATTATTTCTGAATGCTTAGAAGAAAATATGTCAACATTGTTTTCTTGGATTTCCTGTCCATCCTTCTAGCTTCATCTAGCAGTTGAGTATGCACATTTGGATGTGTAAACTTCTCCAAGTATGCATTTATTTCTACATATGTTATTCTATTTGTTGGTGGTGGGCTTTTTTGTTTGTTTGTTTGTTTTTTTCTTTCTTTCTCAGCTTAGTAAGTGTCCAGGAGGCTGCAGCATACATAACGTGTACCAGCTCCTGTCAACTACTTTTCCAGTCATGTTTGATCCCTCTGGAGAAGTTCCAGACTCCATCAGCCTGGAAGTTCTCTTCTGTGCTGGTTTGACTGAAAACTAGCTAATTTTCCATCACGCAGTTAGAAGCCTGTCTTTTTTATAGCTAGCACAGTTGTTGTTTGGACTTAGTTTGAGAACAAGAAGATAATATCCCGGGACAGAGTTAATGTTTCTAATTGCTCTGGTTTGAGAGCCAAGGTTGGTTCTGAGCTTTCTGCCCACAGGTGGCTAGTAAGGGGGGCATAGATGAGGCAGACCTTGGCTGATATCCATCCCATTAGTGTCATGCTACATATTTAAGGAGACTCGGGATCTTCCAGCTAAGTTCTTTCCTTGTTCAGTTGGAGCCAGGATGGAGACCTGTTTGGGGGAGTTCTGTTCAGGACTTTCTTTAATTCGGCCTTTTGCCATCCTGCCATTTTACAGAGGTCTCTGGGCCATTCTGCTTTTTTGTCTCTTCTCTCTCTGGGATTGGCTGTTTGGGACCAGGTGCTGTTTCCTGGGACTGGCTGCTCAGTGTGGATGGAGTTCATGGGGAATCACACTGAGTATCTTTTCTTTTATATTCTATTTCCATTATATATATATATATAATTAGTAGTAGTATATTAGTGTTATTTTGTTATTTTATTAAACTGTGTTTATCTCAACCCAAGTTTCTCCCTTCTCTTTTGATTCTCTCCCATATTTGGGGGTGGGGTGTGGGGGGAAGTGAGCAAGAGGCTATTGTGGTTATATTACTAACTTGGGCTAAACTACAACATCTTCTGATGCAAGTTAAATCACCCTTACTGTCACTCTGCTCCCCACATTCAACTGTTTGTGATGACGGTGACAGTCCTTTAATTGCTAATTCTCCCTGCAACTCTTTTTTCTAATATTATTCAAAGCCACGTTGGAAAAATTCACACAGTAAGGAAGGTATGTTGACCACTCCAAAATCTTTTCCCTAGTGCTGACTGCATGTTCAAAGAGTTACTAAATGAGAACAAATAAGCCAAGAAAATGGGAAGAGATAACATGCTCACCTCAGTATTTCGTGTATGCTACCAAATACTTTCATGGTTTCTAGTCTCATAGACATTCGCAGAGCATTTCATATCCTGATTTAAGACAGTCATGAGAACATAACAGATGTATTGTGCTAAATGAACATTGCTTGGTATTGACAGTCTCTTCACTGATTTTTTTTTTCCCCCAAAATCTGGGGCATATTATATTTGGAATAAATTTTATTTATTTGTGAGGATGGAAGAATAGAGGCTTACTCTTCCTATGAGAATAAGGACTTATCTTTAGATTATTTCTCTAGAACAGCTGAAAGAATGACAGAGATTGTAAATTCTGTTTTCTCCTGCATACGAAACACCAAATAGATGAAACATTTGAAGACACATTTTTGTTAGTGATGAATGAGTAACTTCCAATGAATAATTTATTGAGGAAATTGAGCCGATTTTTCTATTTCCACAATACAAACAAGTAGATCACGATTTTCTCTCATTTACTCATTAGTTGAAACCATTTCCCAAATTCTTGTGTGTGATGCTTGTAACTGAATATCGATTGTGAAGGGATCTCTTCAAGCTCTGCACACAAGAGATACTTTTTTTGTGAGACAGCTCACAGGATAAAGCTTCTTCACTGAATGGATGAGTGCCTAAGTATTTCTAGCAAGAATGTGTATGTGAATTTCAATTTTGTTTTGTACATATTTCTATGGAAGTAACTTTGTAGTTCATCTTCTGTGAACTTTATGTTTTAGAAAAAATCAGTAGTTCACTGTACACTGAGGATAAGATCAAAACACCAGTAATAGCATCAAATGAAACTCCAACAACAGCTGAACTGTATTTCCTTTCTTTAACGTGACGTTGATATTTTAGAACAAACACAGATGAAAACAAAATAAAAAGCAGACAAACCACACCCAGTCTCATGTTACTCTAAGTTCATTTCATAAATGATATTTGCATTATACAAAGTCCTGACATGGCTTGCAAAAGGTTTGGTATAGATAATCCGTGATTAGATAATTACCTTGTAGGCTTATTTCATTTTTTAATAAAATTTCAGACCTTCCTGATCAAGCAAACTATTTATGCAATAGCTTTTTGTAGGGATAGAGCTTTATAACATTAATCATGAAAACAAACCAAGACTGAGCAATATAAGCATGGAATGAATTCAGAACTGACAGAAGTCAAATCAGAGCTGTCATCATCAAGAGCAACATCTTTAGCACAGCTTTGTGGGATTAAATCATGATTAAACCAGAAGATGTAGGCTATGATATAAGCCTTTTTATTTGTTATAAAATACAGTGATCAAAGCAGACTATAAGAGAAATAATAAATGAGGAAAATGAATGAGGAAAAATAAACAATTAACAAAGAACATAAAGGATGCATATTAAGTGTAAGTGCCCATGACCTGGAAAGCAGTTATTCTTTTATTCAGACTAAGGTAAATCAGTGTATATAGAACTGCAGCAAAAAGGTGTATTAAAAAAAATGTATAAAAACGGGATATGCTTAGATTTAAACAGTGCATAAGAAATTTGTAAAACTAACACAGCAATATTGCATGCATATCTAATATTAGGATTTTAAATCTAAATAACCTGGAAAAAAACCTAACAAAAGCAATTGAAAGATGGAAAAAATGTTGTAGAATGAAACAAAGGAAACATTAAAGGGCTAACTCATTCAGATTATTAAGAAATACAGAAGTGTTTTTCCTTCATAAACAAATACTGCCTGTATGCCAAAGAGCATTTTAACCTAATTAAGGTAAAATTGTCTTCTTGGAATCATAAGCCCTGGTAATACAGTCTCAGTCACTTAGAGCACCCTGCACAGAAAGCACAGACACAGCTAGCTGTAATATCATCATGATCAGAACCAAAATAGCTCCTGTAAGAGATGGTGCCAGTGGTACACTTCCAAATGCAGTTTGGGGAACAATTCGTAGGTTGCGATCTGACCGCTGGCCTGTTCTGACTTCACTGCAAGAGGAGGAAGGGGTGCAGAGGTGCTGTCTTCTGGGGACACCAGCTTGGCGTCTTTATGTCAGACAGGAGCCCACATGATTCCCCCTGGAATTGCTGCACAATGCTGGCCACTAATTCCAGTTATTTGAGTGAAATTCAGACATTGAATGAAATTTAAAGATACTAGTTGGCTTAAGAAGCAACACAACTGTGATTATCTGTCTCTGTGCCTATAACAAGGAAGCTTTCCAGGCTTCAGCAGAAATAATTCTAACCAAAATATCTAGCCACAGACAGCTGAAAACTGAATGTAAGGCATGAACTTCAAAGTAAGAATATTTGACCATTGGATCAAACTACTGAAAAATTGGATTCTCTGCCACTTCACGGACTCAAAGCAAGACTGGATAACCCTTTGGGAAATAAACTTGGCCAAACACATTATGTTTTACTGAAAAATAAGCTATTATGCTCAGTTCAGTGTTTGGCATGAAACTGAAATCTATGAAAGCAGTTATACCACCTGGCACTTTAACGCTTGAGATTAAATACAAGTAATCTATCAACTCCATTTCATTGCCACCAACCCCATTCATTCTTATGTGATAGGCTACAGTCACAACTACGGTACTTCCCTGGTAGGATCAGAGCTGTGCATGGGTGTGAATCTGACCTCTGACTGTAAATGAATCCCACAGAAAGTAACCAAGTCATCAGTGGAGCTAAGACTAATTTCCTTATTGTGCTTTCCAACTCTCTGTATTCACTTAGATTCTACAGAAAGGGTGGTACAAACACAGCAGGGGGGTTTTGGTCTGAATTTCTTTCTACACAATACTTTTGCTAGTGCTTGGTCAGTTCTGGCCACTACATAAATAGATGTGCTTATACATATAGAAGTGGACTGCAGACTGGCAAATAAAATGCTGATTCTATGGGATGTTTTTGTTGTTTGATCATTTCTGCCAAAATTCTGATTCCTGGTTTTATGATATCTTCATGTTTTAAGCCATTTTAACACAACATTAAACCAGGGTTCTAAATGTATACGAGTTTCTATAATGCTACATAAATCACCTGCATCATCACATATTTTGCACTTATATAGTATTTTTTTTTACATCCAAGGACTTAATAAACGCCCACCTTAAAATCGTGTAAGGTTTAATGGTAGTTATAAGAAAGGGCAAAAATGAAAAGCGTTTATATTCAACAATAAAAGACTTCTGAAAGCAACTCATTGCACTTCCATCATTAACAAAAATAACTAATTAGTAAAAATGGCTTCACATTAGAAAGGGAGAATTAAATGTTGAAAAGAGCATAGAGAATGCATCTGCCAATAGCAGGAAGGCAATCTGAAAAAAAGTCCACAATTTTTCTAGGTGTGGAAATCTGACACTGCAAGAAAAAACAATCAATATTTAATAATGGATGTTGACCATAATTTAACTAATAAATAACTTTCTGCATTCAACAATGTCATTTGAAAGGCTACCATGTAATGAAAACAGGTATCTTATCTTTCCATTTGCCAATCCAACTTGTTATCATAATGTCAAAGAGTAGCTTTGCCTGGGTCCCAGACAGCAGATAAATACTGCTGAGAATTGTCTAACTCTCTTGTCACTACTCTGCTCTTGGACAAGGCAAAAACACTAAAAGTGTCACCATAAGAAGATCAGAAGTGGCAATAACATGTAGAAAACACAAATGCGACACTACTGACAGCAACTGTTATCATCTGGTTGTGGGTGAAACACACTCACAAAACAGAGGTGATACTGGAGGGGTAAAACGCTGGAATACAGCATAAAAACAGTACAGACACACAGATAGTATTAAATGAGGGTTTGTCTTATTTGACCAAGAAAAAAATTAATATGAAATGGAAAAAAGTAAATAACGTCTTAGGGGGAGTTAATCTTCAGCTTTGTGGCACTGTCTCTAAAGTAGCAACCTTTTAAAAAATCTCCCTGAAAACCAGATTCTAAGTGTAGATAAAAAAGTTCAGCACAATCACAGAAGAGGTAAAGTTTAGAAGAGCAATATATGTATGAGTTTATAGGTGACAGCCTAAAATACAGAGTCCAGGAAATAGTTGTAGACAGCAAAGTGAAGTGGCTTAAAACACAAGTATTGCCAGCTTTATTTTTTTGAAAAGCAGGCATAACTTCAGAAAGGCTGACTCACGAAGGTAACTTTTTTTTTTTTTAACCTATACAATGGAATTACAGATTTAGTCCTAGAAAACTAGGAAGACCACATCAGAAACAAGATTAAAAAAACATGTGGAAGGGTTTTAAAGTTGTTAGAGGTTTTGCAGCCACGCAACCAGAGTAGCATGAACAACCGAAAACAAGTCACTCAGAATGGCTTCCAGGATTTGAGTACAAACCACACGCACAAGCTTGGGATCCTGGTGCACAAACACCACCAACACAAGTCCTATCTGCCACCAAGGCAAGTACATTGTATGACCGTTTGCCATATTTCCAGCTAGGTTAAGCAATAGGATACTCGTCTTGTCTCAAACACTTGCTACTTTTCAGCCAGGAAGTAGGTGATGAAGTAGGTGATACAGCAGATGATAAAGGATCAGCTGTCTGAAAAAATGAGGCCAACTAACAACAAAAAAATATTATATTAAACCTGATGTTGCTACCTGGAAAGTCTGAACGTGTGACTAAAGGTTTTTGAGGCAGTCCACTACGGACAAACTAAAAACCACTTCATAGGGAAAAACAAACAAACAAACACCACCAACCAAATTGTACAACTGTTATCCTTCAAAAATCAGCTATTATTTCCCTGTTGATTTCTCTTGTAAGATTTTTTCCCCTCCGTTAAAAACACGTTTATTAAGCCATTTAGTAAGCATTTCAAAGAAAGTATAATCAACTCTTTACTTAGTGGATTCCTGATGCATGTTCGAGTTGTTGCTTTGCTAGAGATTCTACTAAAACTGAATTCAGATCTTATGGTTCATCTGCTGCTTCTGTGTGTGACACACACCTGGCTACACACTATCCATGACAGCCTGCTCTCCGTATCAGCAAGGATGACCTTGGGGGGCATCTGCAAAAGTACTTCATTAAGATGAAGAGGAACATCTTCCATCCCATTCTCTTTCTGCCTAGTGTTATTTCTCAATTGTCCTTCCTTTATTTGGTTTAACTTTACTTAATGCTTCCCTGGTAGTGGAGTTCTTATTTCCATCCAGTGTGTAGTGCAATTGTTGTCCACTCAAGTGGAAGAGACTCTTTGTCAAAAAAGGATTGTGAAAAAAATGGGGAAGGAGTGTAGGGTTTATCTCCTTCAGTAGGAAATGACAGATTTTACTTTAAATGCTTCACACAACAGGACACTAAACCCTCACAAGGCAGGCATCTTAACCCGCTCTTCTAGAGAAGAGGACTCCACTACTCAAGGGAAAGCTAACACAACTTTTCAAAATAGAAGAATGGAAAATACTTATTTTGTTCAAAGCAGTTAAAAAGAGAAGGCAACCACTCATAGGAAACCACTGAAGTGCACCAAAACCTAACATTAAGTGTCCAAGTTTTATACAGAGTTCCACAAGAATGGACCTAAAACTGATTTTTTTTCTTGTGATACGTCACTAGATGTTAAACACATATGTTATCTGAAAAAAAAGACTAGTACTTAGAAATGAAAATGATAAAAAATACAACAGGACTCCTGGAGATGTTTGAGTGCTATAAAGCAATCTCGGGATGAATTAAATTATTCTTCTTCTGCATTATAGACAATTTAACATATGCATTGAAAGTGATAATGATCACAAATGTGATTCCAGAAAATCGGCATTTAAGGGTACCTGTTTTCCGAGTGATAAGGAGAAACTTTGTATTTGCTGAACAAAGAAAGATTTGAACTTCAGTTTTAAATCTCTATAAGGCAAAATGATATAAAAAAATAACATTGTTCAGCAATTTATGCAGTTCCTGCTTTACGTAACACAAAAAATGTACAAAGATTATCATCCGTATCTGATTTTACAGATAGGAAAGTTGAGATAAAGTCCAAATGCAAAATTCATTATGCAAAGTCTATCAGCAGAGCTGGAAATGGAGCCTGGCTTTGGTGAATTATTTAACTGCAATTGAAGTTGTTTGCAAAAACAGGGCAAATAAAGTCCATCTCTCTATGCTTTTGATGTTGTGCAATTTATTATAATATATCTGTTTTCTCTATTACCTTCTGATTTCCCACAGACTTGGTAGGTCAAAAAGGTGAAGAGCTGAATAGACATACACTATGGATAGATATTGAATTAAAGGTTTCTTGGATATGGGAGAAGTTAGCTTCTCCTCTATTGCGTCCCATTCCAGCAATCTCTGTTTACCCACAGAAGAAAAAAATTGTGATTTTATTCAGTTGGGAATAAAAACACTATGTATTATGGAAAGTTGCTATAAGATTATCCATCTTAGAAAGTGGGTAGACAGAAAAAATGCCATTTATCTGTCCTGTAACTGTAAAACGTGCTAGCCAAATTAAAACAAACAACAAAAAAGTTGTGCTCACACATATACAGGCTGAATGTGCCTGAAGGTGACCACAGAATTGTAAAGTAAAACAATTTTACAGTGTAAGAAAATGCCTTGAACAGGAATAATTACCCCAATAATTACAGTAACTACTGTTATTCTCATTAAGATGTATCTACTATGTAACACTAATGTTCCACCTCCTTAGTTGTGGGCATAGGCTGAAAATTAGCATTTTCAGAAACAAACGTAGTAGACAACTAGCTCGACTACTGGTTCAGCTACAAAATAAAAAAAATACTTGCATAGTTTTGCTACATATTGTTAATGATTATTTTATTTCTGCAGATAAACATGTATGTTTGGCAAGTAGAAAAGATGTACTCTAAGGCAGGTATTTTAGCTACTGTTGACTGAACAGAACAAAGAATTTGGAAAGACAATTGTCTTCTGAAAAGGACTTCACTAGAGATTTTGAAATGTTGCTAACAGAAAATTATGGAGAAGCACAAAGGTTTTTAGAAATGCTGTTGAAACCAGAATATGTTTTAAAAGTAGATTCCAAATCCTCAAAAGGAACTTTTCATGTAAGGAATTACGAACCTTGACAAACGTTTAACCAAAACTGTAATACTGGATATGGTTACTTTATTTTCATATTCATAAAGTATATTTTTGTAACTTGAAGATAAATAAGCTTTCATTAATGCTATTGAGTATTCATACAATTTCTGAAACTCATTTTTTCCTTTTAATTACACTTTCTGGAAAGAAGCAGCCTTTCTAATGATGTTGTTTCAGGTCACATTCTTATTTTTTCCTCTTCCTGAGCTTCAGTTTCTGTTTTGTTCCCCCAGCACAAAATTTATTGTCGTATGATAAACTGGAAGCCAGAGATAGCAAAAGGAGGAAATCTATCATAGCACAGAAGTAATGGCATTGTGCATAAGGCATTACAAATGTCTCAAATTTACTATTCAGACATTATACTAGATTTTAATTATTCAAATACATGACAAATTGCAGAAAGTGCTGTTCATAAGATACTAAATGATATAGTGACTGCAATTTTGTCAGTATTGTTTTTATTTGTATATGCAAACCAATAGTAATTAAAAATTGAGTAAGGCAATACTTTCCAGATTCTGGGAAACGAAAAAGCAAGATCAAATTTACCTGAGAAATAGCAAGTAGAAAAATTAGACTGCAGCCGCTACTCACGACCTGAATGATTACTGAAGACTGATATAAGTTTTGTTCAGTAGGTTGCTTTACTTAAAGGATGTTATGAAGACACTTATTTACTCTATGAAGTAATCATCATGGATCATTATCAACCTTTAAGATAAGTAGAACATTATCAGTTGTTTTAGTTTGACATACTATGGAGACTGATATCATTCTCATTCATTTGGTTGAAACAACTGGAAATAATTTTTGAGGGAATATACCCTTTTGTTGGACAACATTCTGTCATAAATTAAAGAATCTAAATCTGATTTAAAGTGCTGAATGAAAACTCCAATGTTAAAAATACTTATAGAAACTTAAAAAAAACTTAAAAAAACAGAAACTATTTGAGAAATCTATACTCTATCTAATCATGTCCTTTACCGTGTTTTTTTGTTGTTGTTGTTGTTTGGTTGGTTTGGTTTGGTTTGATTTGGTTTCAATACCTAAATTTTATTTAAATTAGCAGTATAGTCAAGAATTTTTTGGGATTTGGATGATTCAACAAAAACTACATTCAGGTCAGGAAAGCAATGAGGAAAGTGGCTGCTAGATCTCCAGGTATGTATTCTAGATCCTTTTAGCTTGGGAATCAGCAGCAGCTAAAATCCATAGGCTGTGTTTTAAACTTGGTATGGAATCAGATAAAGTTGTTTTATCTTGAAACACATATTACTGTTGAGAAATGCAAAGGATGGAGGATGGAGGATAAGGAGAAGAGCAGGTTGGTACATTTGAGAACAGTCTTTCCCCCTTTTCCTTTCCCTCCAGGAAACAGAGGGTTGGCCATCACTAGGCTCATCTCAACAAACTTCGACATGACTAACAATATGTGAGATGTTACTTGCTTAAAAATACCTTTAATGTAAACCTCCCAAGGAAACTATGGTATGGTTCATTTTAAAATGTATTTTTTAGTGAAAATGTGTAAAGGTATAAATGTTTATACTTTCTATGAGTTTAATGGGCCATTCACCTAATAATCCTAGAACATATATATATATATATACACGCATATATATATGTGTGTGTATGCATTTGAAATTTATTCCTTTCACCCTGCTCCAGGACAGAAACAATACTAAAATAAACCCAAGGTCTAAGCAAAAAGATGGGGCAAATCTAGTGCAGATTTTTCTTGTCTTTGACTGCAAAGTGTGTAGTAAGTTTAAAAATAACGAACCAGGAATAAAATGAGTTTTACAGGTTATGTTTATAAAAGGCAGCTTAAGTTTTAATTTTTTTGAAAATTTGTCTGGCCTACATGTAATAGTTTTCTACTATTTTTTTTGTGTGTGTTTGTAATAGGGAACTAGACTAAAATAACTTTTCTGCATAGAGATAATCTCAGATGAAACATTTTTGTACATTGTTATTTCTAGGCTGCTACTGTCAGAATAAGGTTGCTATTACAACACAAGCATTAGCGCACACCAAAATTCAATTTCAATTACAAATAATGGGTAAAGAAAAAGCAACAAAAAAGAAAAATGTTGTATAGATGGAATGAACATTTCACTCAAAACCGTCTTGAAGACAAAAATCAAAGATCTAAGGGAAGCATGCAGAGTTCAAGAGCAGCAGGCACTTTCCGGATTGTGCCAAGGCTATAAAAATCACAGTTCTTTTCATGCACTGCTCAGTATTGCAAGCAGTAATGAAAAGATAAAGAGGACCATGATATTAGGAAATTTGTAATTTTTATCTGTAAAGGTCAGACTTTTAAAAAATATTCTTGAAAAGACAGTCTTATATTTTGTTCTCAACATCTATTTTAATGGATAGGAATATAGATACTGAAAATAATTTTCAGCGTTTACTTACTATATACTGCTAGATCATTTTGCTTTCAAGGAGCTTTCAGTAAACTTTTCTTTTACACAGTTATAACTCTATCAAATGAACAGTCTACTTCATAACAAAAATCTTCATTATAGAAATCAATATACCATTGAAAACTATTGTGGAAAGATGTTTTCCATTTTTTACATTTGGCTCTATTTTTTAAGGTCCTGTATACATAAAATACTCTACCTTTATTTAAAGATTATTGAGTCTGAATTGGAAAGTCTCTAATAAAGTATCAAACACAAAAGGGGCCAACGTCTATTGTTTTTTAGCTTTGTTGCCTTGTTTCTTAAAACACATTACTTTATGAAAAATGTACACTTTATTGCATGCTATTCCTTACTGTGTCACTCCTCTTAAAACACAGGTTCTCAACCATTTTTCTAGGTCAGCCAACTGTGCATACGTTCAAAGGTGTCACTGGATGCAGGACTGTCAGACGACTAACATCATGGTGCCCTCATTAATAAAGAGATATCACAACCGTATTTACACCCAGGTCAGCACATCAGACATGACTGTGAATGGGAAAAATCTTACAATAGAGAGATAATAAGGAAAAACATGATAGCTATCTGGAATATTGCTTTGTGGCAAGGGAAGGTTTATCATATCTTCCCCATTCCTCCTATCAGTTCTTTTTAACTACCTGTTTCTCATTGACACTTAAAACTTTCTAAAGTAAGAGGATTTAAATTTGCATTTGTCTCAATGTATCTTGATATTTTTTTCATTACCACATCATTTGGACAAATTTAAAATACTTCAGAGGAATAGTTAGCTGAACTGTCATACAAAGATCACATAGTGGAGATTCCTAAAAATCCCAGACCTTACTAGTCCTGAAAACCAAAAGGTTTTCCTTATCACCTAGATAAAATTGTATTTCAATTCTAAACCATTATTTCTCATCTTATTACCTTCCTTACAGGAACTCTTTATGTATTTGAAAACTGCTTTTTCTGCTACCCTTTCATCCTCTTTCATCTAAAGTAAGATTTTCTTTCATGTCTTTTCTTGTAAGACGTATTTTCTAACCTCTGATCTTTCATTGTGAACACAGGAATTGTTACATAAATTCTAAGTATTCCTACTCATCAGAGAAAACAAAATTTTTGCTACTTATATTGAATATTTAGTAGCTGGTGGATGGCTTTATGTCAAGGGAAACTCATGCTGTTCAGTGAAATTCTGGCTTTACTGAAATAACTCAAAACTACTATCATTTCCACCACCGATATCGTACACCATATGCAATCAAACACCTAGTTTGCCCCTTGAATACAGAAGGTCCTTTTCTTATCTCATTTTCCTTTTATTGTTTTAGACAGATTTACTTATTAAAAATAAGTCCCAATTTTCAAGTGTGGTAGTTGACATAATCATTTCATTTTGGGAAGGGAAGGGATAATATGATACCATGACTTCTTAATTATGGTTGTGCTATTGTTTTGTAGATGAAGTAAAGACATCAAATTATTTTGAAATTATACTTTTTAAAATATATACTTATTTCTTGTCCATTTGAAAGTAGAACCTGGGCTGACTGGCTTCAACTAAGTCTCTACATGAACTAGAGACAAAATAATAGAACTAGAGACAAAATAATACAAAAAATACTGCTTTCTTTATGTCCAGGATCTATATGCAGGCAAAAGGCCTGTACTAACGCAGAGCATCCTGCAGAACCAGGAACTAAATTAATGACTGAGACTCAGTCAGAGTTCAAAACAATGAAGAACTTTTTTTATTGTACTTTCAGTGTTATAAATGGGAGGAGAAAAATGAAAATGGCTTCTTAAACAATGTAGTGTTCTGAAATAGATCAGAGTAAGAAGTTAGCTCTGGAAAGAACTGCAGGAACATAGAAGCCAACTGAGTTTTCCATGTTTCTACCAAAATGAAAAACTCAAAATCCTGTTGAGGGGAAGGTGGCTGTAGACCAAAAGTTTTCTGTGAACACAGATTCACGAGGAACTAGACTTCACACAAGCTTTGATAAAATACTCTTTATACACCACTCTGCAAACAAAGCCAGCTACTGACATACTTCAGAATCAAGCTGATGTTCTTAGCAGTTTAAAACATTTATGCTATTCAATGAGTTTTTTTACCAGATCTACCATGGTTCCTATTATACAGTATATTAAGAATAAATCCTAACCCAACATTATTATTAACACTGGTGAATATTAGGTGAAGATAGCCCTGAGCTGTACATTTCAAGGGCAAATATGAATTTACTTATTCTGTGATCTTTTGTTTAGAACTAATTAAAGCAGCAGGCAGTTGCATTGTTATAGGTATGAGCACAACCACTTTTCTGCCACTTGCTGTGTCCTTACGTTACTATTTCTTTCAAATTTCACTGCCATGATATCTGTTCTATTACTATTTACTTTTCATATCCCCTGTACAGTTTCTTATCTCACATCTACATTATCTTCAAGACCTTTGGCAGCTTTTCTCTCCAGTTGTACTCAAGTTTTTCTTAAAGTATCATACATTTGCAAGGGAGGATGCATGAAATCTCAAATGGTCAATTTACTAGCAATTGTTTTTAGCAATTGTTTTTCTGTTCTCTTATTCTTGATAAAATTCTTATAAAATTGTCCACCAAACACACCATAGATTCACTTATGCTCTAATTACTCTAAAAGTAACAGGTATTTCCCTGTCCTAAGGTCTGTATGACCAAGTAGTGATGCAGGTAGTTACAAATAACAACAGAATGTATTTATTCTTCATTAGTATTGGTAAAAAGTAGTATCAAAGAAAGACTTACACATTAGAGAAGATGCAGTATATTATATTTTCCCCTGAAATTAAATATTTCTATTAAATTTTATTAAATTTATATTAATTTTATTAACAATAATAAAATAAAAATATTTAATAATTATATTGAAAAAGTGGTGCAAAAAGAATAGATAAATATTTCTGTGTTTTCCTTCCTACTCCATATTCAGTACCATACCATTCCTCCCACATCTCCCTACTCAAACAGCTGGTTGTTCTGCAATCCATTAGTATAATGACTTTTATGTTACAGTAGCTAAAATTATGTCAGTATTCTTTTCATAAACCATTGTCTTTAAAGTTTTATAACTTTTTCCTAAATAAAAACAACACCCCAAAACCAACCAACCAACCAAAACTCCAAGTTGAGACTAGCTACACAGAGTCTAAGAATTTAGTCTGCAAGTGTTAGTGTATTCTTAGAACATCTGAAAATAAAACAATT
This sequence comes from Pampusana beccarii, assembly GCA_013399365.1. Lineage (NCBI taxonomy): Eukaryota > Metazoa > Chordata > Aves > Columbiformes > Columbidae > Pampusana > Pampusana beccarii. The sequence continues at coordinate 751,203 of VWYH01010171.1, read as the reverse complement.
CATCATTTTTAAAGCGATTTATCCTAACATTTCTTGATGGTCTTCTGTTTATTATGTCTTCTCATTTTTGGTTTGAGAAACCATACACTTCAATTGTGCTTCGATTTCTTTTTTCCTTTTCCTTTTTTCCTTTTTTCTTACTTTTTATTTTTTTTTCTTTTTTTTTTTTTTTTTTTTTTTTTTTTTTTTTTTTTTTTTTTTTTTTTTTTTTTTTTTTTTTTTTCCCTAATCAGGTTTGTATTAACTGACAGTCTTCTGTTGAAAATTTTCCCATTAGGAGAATTCAGTAAAATTTCAAGGGAAATTCAGTGAGGTAGAAGTTCATTGAGCGATTGAATTTTCACAGGTTTCTACCAAGTCTCCCTAGAGCTAATTAATGTAAGAATGTTTTCCTATATTTGTACTATCACAACCCGAGAACATTCCTTTAGCACGTAGGATAGAGGTTTATCATAGTATTTGCCAGAAGCATTTTCCTAGTAGCCTTTTTCCAAGAGAGGCAGCACAAACTACTCCCACACACAACATTGTTTTCATTAATTGAAGACTTAACAGTTTTTAGTGCTTTTCTTACATTTCAGTCACTATACTAGAAAATGTTTTCCTTCCATATTTTTTCTTCCCTGCTCTTTTTACGAACTCCAAACAACACAAGTAAATGCCCTGAATTTTCTAAGTAAAATGTCTTGTAATCAGTCCGAAAACTGGAAAATTGTATACCCTCTATGAAAAGTTCATTTAATTCATATCAGAGGTACTGGATATAAAATTAAGGCTAACTAGAAAGGATAATGCTACAAGCAAACACACCACTCTATTAGTAATTCATGATGCTCTACCAAAGTAGTTACCTGGAAATATTTACTGTTATAACAGTCGTGAAAGCTAGCAGCTTGAACAACCTCACACAGATCTACTTTGTATATCTGCCAAAAAAGGAATACATATTTCCTGCAAGTGAATAAATGCAGAAGAGTCACATGTAAATCATGCTTTGCACTTTTAGTAGGTTTATTCGTACAGATAATGACCTTGGTAATTTAGGACTATTTACAATGGAGTTGGGAGTACATGGGCTGCTGTACACTTAATGCACTCATTGACTCTCAGCAAAATGAATATATGGCATTTTGTGCTGGACAGCAAACAGCAAATCAATTGTCAGTTGTACTTTGGCAGCTGTAACCAGATTATAAGATTAGAAGGCTAATTTGCAGCCTGATTTGTTGTCTGACAACCTTGTTTGTGAGTTTAATATCTCGGTCATTTCAAAATGCATTGGGCTGTAACAGGCTGCAACTTCATATACAAGCTGCTGGCATAGATACATTTTTCCTTAGCAAAAACGATTTCAACCCATTAAGTTATTTTATTTTTAGGTCTATAGCTTCAAAACACTAATTTGCAAATGTAATTTGGCTGAATGCATGCTACAGTTGTAAACAGTCTTGTTCTGCCTTTGACTGATACTCATTCAGACAAATATTTCAGATATTTTGGGGCTTTTAGTTTCTGCACAGCAGTTGTCGGCACCCTTCCAAATGTCGTTTACAAACCATGTGGCACTTCTGAAACTTGTTCCTCACATCACAAAGTCTCAAAATGTACCTTGGATCCAAGCGTTGACACTGGGGTTCTAGTGCTCTCCACATCGAAAAGAGCATTTTGTAGTGGGCTGCTTCTGCTTGGCTTTGAAGAGAAAGCTCAGCTGCTGTGCTTTACAAGAACTTTTGGGATTATTTCTGCTTTATTATACATAGGGAGAGAAGGGGTGGATTCTTCCAGACTTACTTGACCCAGGGCTGCCACAGTTATCGTTAAAAGTCAACTGTTAACACTCCTCATAGTATCATTCTCCTTGCTTTTTTTTTCTTTTTTCTTTTTTTTTTTCTTCCCTAATTTCTATATACTTTAGGGAAACTAATGAATAATGTATATTCATATATAAAATAATTTTCATTAATGATAGCTTTTAGACTTGAAAACTGAAAGTGAGAAGTCTATAAAAAACAAGCAACTCAAAAGAGTAGTGAACAAGACAATGATTCTGATTCTCAACACATATCTAATGACTCTGTGTTCTCACGAACCAACTATTGAGTTTCCACACTCACTATGCCACAAAGGATGAACAGTTAAATATTTGATTCTACCCCATCTGTTTAACAGTATGAATATTAACAACATTCTGTTACTACATACTTGAAAAATATTAATTATATTGAATTTATCACTAATCTCCAAACCACCTCTGACTGAAGTAAGCCTACTTGATCCATTTTTGTTATTGACACAATTTCATGTTGTGAAATCAAAACCAAAAATATTGTCAATAGACATGAGGAACAAGAGGAATATCTCCACAGATTCACAAACCTCCCAAAACTTTAGGGAATACCCGTGTTCACATAAACTGGTGATTTTCCTGCTTCAGTTGCAAATGCTGTCTCCCTTTTGAAACCACTTTCTACTAGGCACAGCAATAAGACTCTCGAGAGCTACCTGAATATGCTACAGGTGAGGTGCTTCCATGTATTCAAGATTATTTTTTGATAGGCTAAGACCCTTTCTGAAGTTTGAGGGTAAGGATCTTTCTGCATTTGAAGGTAGGCTATGCTAATGTGGACTTTTTTTCTGTTGTTGAAATATGAACAATGCCACTGAAACTATTGTAATAGTAATCAAGTTCTTAACATATTAGATCTCCAACCCCAAATTACGAACTTTTGATGACCAGTTTTAAAACTTGAAAAATTAAAACTTTGAAATTTATAATGACTTTTCACCTTCATGTGTTAGAACAATCCCTAATGTAAAGTCATTCTCACCCATGGAGGAAAGTCTCCACATCCAAACACGAAGAAGAGTAAGTGGGACTTTAATCACTGTGTTGAACTGTGTACAAAAGAACTTATGAACAGTGCTTTTCATCCTCACCTTATTATTCTGCAGCCTTCAGTTTGCAACAATATCGTGCAGCCATATTGTGCAGGCTACTTCAGACCTATCAATGAGAAACCATCATAAGTCTTTAAAAGGGTACTTGAATATTTTATTTCATAGTTTATATGTGCAATGGTTCAACGCCGGTGTTGACTGCTTCTAATACTATAATTGAAGTGCCAAAATGAAGCTGGTTACACTCCAGCTGCAAAATGAACTGTGAAACTTATTTAAGAAGAAGAAATATCCATGTTCAGGATGCTTTAGTTGGTTTTCAGTTGGAATTGGAAATTCCCAGTTGAGCAGTAGCTGGCATGATGAGATTTCATGGAGGTAGATGTGGTGATGAAAAAAAGATTGGGCCAAGGTGACACTCAGATGAACCCAAATCACAAAAATTAGTTACTAGAATCTCAGGGAGATGTTCAATTATTTAATTTGCTTTGCTACAGTTAATAAAGCTGTGGCAAGTTTCTACTGCACTTCATTAAAATATGTGTTGTTTTTTCATTCATGGATGACCTTAATGTAATCTTGGTCGTATTATGGTAAAGATATATTTTCCTCATGTCTGACTACCAATTACTGCTTCATAACTAAATTATTTTACTACAAGCTAAAAAAAAAAAAAAAAAAAAAAAAAATGACATTCCTAAATATATGTATTTAATTTGTTTTTTTTCTTCCTATTTATTTACTATAAAAAAAAAATATAAAAATAAAAAAAAAAAAAAAAAAAAAAAAAAAAAAAAAAAAAAAAAAAAAAAAAAAAAAAAAAAAAAAAAAAAAAAAAGTGTCATTCTGAAATATATGCATGTAATTTGTTTATTTACCTCCTATTTATGTACTATCAAAAACGCTCCCTAACATTATTCTGTAGCAATAATCTTTCCCTATTGCAGATATATCACAGATGGGGTTGGTTTGAACTACATCATCTGGATGTTGATCTGTTTCCAAATTTTGCAACTGAAATGCTGAAATTATATTTAATTTCACACCATTATCAGAATATGTCAAATCTGCAAAGCTCTCACACGTTAGAAATAGTAAATAGAAGTTAATTCTCAATTGTGTCCATTTCTGGTCACCAAAATGTCCCTCACGTGTCTTTATTAAAAAAAATAATAATAATAAAAAAATCTGTTGTCATCTAACTCAGTGTCTGAGTACTGAATGAGGGTTAAAGCTGGAGTTGCAGTCTGGGACTACCTCTACCATGGACCAAAAATGTTGACATATTAGGGTTCAACTATTCTGATCATCAGAAGGGGAAATGCTGGAGGATTATACAGATTTATTTCCTCTGAGGGAAAAAAGATGGTACATGAAAACAGTTGATATTCTTTTCTCCTGGGAAAAGTGGAGCTATAGAACGATCAGAGAAATAAATTGCCAGGGCTGTAATGACATCCTTCAAACATCAAGTATATAACGCAACTTTGCAGCTGAGACTGTACTGGTTATATGTACATGATACAAAAAGAGATTAGACTTAGGAAATGTAACAGCAGAAATACATAAGAGCAACCTTGACAAAGATGGAGATGAACCCTAATCCAAAGTCCCAAGAAACCAATACAAATCTTTCAGTTTACGTCTATGGATTTTGGAATCTTCTTGCTTTTATTACAATCATACATTCATATAGCCTTCCTGAGCTTCCATTTTATTTTCATTTGATCTAACAGTAGTTTCTAAAGCTTAACTATAATTTCTGCAAATTATATAAATTTACAGTAGATTTAGAAGCCCTGGATAGAAGGTGACATATCACATTTCATGTTTCTATGCAATTTTTGAAACTAAAAAGAATAGTAACTGGAGCCTGAAGGATGTGGTAATACCATGAACTTGAAGTATCACTATGAATGTGATTAAATATTTCACAAATGTTAAAACAAAATGTTCCTGGCGTGTATTAGAAGGAGCGTGGTTAGTAGGTCAAGAGAGGTTCTCCTTCCCCTCTACTCTGCCCTGGTGAGACCACATTTGGAATACTGTGTCCAGTTCTGGGTCCCTCAGTTCAAGAAGGACAGGGAACTGCTAGACAGAGTACAGAGCAGGGCAACAAAGATGATTAAGGGAGTGGAGCATCTCCCTTATGAGGAAAGGCTGAGGGAGCTGGGTCTCTTTGGCTTGGAGAAGACTCATTAATGTTTGTAAATATGTAAAGGGTGAGTGTCACAAGGATGGAGCCAGGCTCTTCTTGGTGACAACCAATGATAGGACAAGGGACAATGGGTACGAACTGGAACACAGGAGGTTCCACTTAGATTTGAGAAGAAACTTCTTCTCAGTGAGGGTGACAGAGCACTGGAACAGGCTGCCCAGGGAGGTTGTGGAGTCTCATTCTCTGGAGGCATTCAAAACCCACCCGGACACCTTCCTGTGCAACCTCATTTAGGTGTTCCTGCTCTGGCAGGGAGACTGGACTAGATGATCTTTTGAGATCCCTTCCAATCCCTAACATTCTGTGATTAAAAAAAAACAAAAAAAGCAGAATACCAAGTGCTCAATGCCAAGCCATGTGCTTTAACGTTAGTTCTTCTTTAGGCTACACAAAGCCCTAGAAGATGCTTGTTTATGTACTGTATAAATACTAATTTATGAACCTGTATGTACATGAAAGCAAATTATGAATTTGTGTATAAGCAAGTTGTTTAAAACTATGTGAATCAAGATTACTTTTTCTTCAGGACCATGGCTTGATTATCCAGTCTATTATATGTGCATATTCTGCTTGTCAAATTTAATCTTGGCGTAATGTAAGACTCTTATGTTATAGTATCACTAATTATAACCAGTGTTGGCCTGAAGCCAGAAAACCTTACAGCAACAATACCAAACCTTACCAGGTGCTTGCATGGGTTGTCAGGCATTGGAACAGGCTGCGCAGGGAAGTGGTGGAGTCACCATCGCTGGAGGTGTTTAAAAGGCCTTTTGACAAGGTTCTTAGGGACATGGTTTAGTGCTAGAGTTAGGTTAGGTTATGGTTGGACTTAATGATCTTGAGGGTCTCTTCCAACCAAAATGATTCTATGATTCTATGTGCCTAAAGAAGGCGTACAGTTTGTATCACGAATAAAGGCTGCTTTTCACTTTTCTTGTTTATGCTACATTTGATATCAATCAGCAGCTTCTAGACTTTGAGACAAGCTATCTCAGAGCATATGCAATAAAGAACTCATTCATTTATGAAGCCAAATATGGTAAACTGTACAACTGTATCTGAAATTGGAGTCAGTGTTGGAGGGCAGAAAAGAAGACATAGTAGTGTGTGCGGGTTTTCAGTTTCAAAACAGGTTCTGAAAAAGCATCGCGTTGCTGACAATTTGCAGCTTGTGCTTTCCAGGTTCTATTCCAGAAGCTTACGTCCACTTTCAGTAAGTTCAGTGAACAGTGCAGTGCAATATCTCTCATGGCAATAAACAGGGAGTTATCAGCAAAAGCAATGGATTAATGATTCCACCTCATACTTTTGAAGTACAATACAGAAAGAATGCCATTTAGAAAAGTGTGTCACTAGCAGCACCAATAGGGTAATATACTATTTTCCAGGTTCCACTACAGCCTCACAATGGTTATCAGTAGAAGGTCCTGATTAGATAAGCATCATTTCTTTGAGCACAACAGAGTGTTCTTCATCCATGGAAGAAAATAAGATATGGGATGAGGATCTCAAAGGTGGAGCAGCAGAAAAGAGACACTAACAGTTCAAGAGAAATATGCAACATTTTTCCCTTTTAAATAATATATGAGAAAAAAATACAATCTTTATGTGCGAAAAATACTGTAAATGCCTTCAAAAAGAGAGTAATGAAATATAGTAATTTGGTGGTAGTTATGAATTTTGAACACAGCTACAGATTACCAATATATCTGTAATAATTACTGTATGTCTAGAAGAAACCCACATGTCAAGAATACACGTACATATTTATGCACACTGACATAACGATTTTAAAATATGAATGAGAATCAATTATTGCAGCCCATGAAGCACATTAAATTAGCATCTTATTACAGTACTTCAAAGTGAAAATTCTCACATTATATCTTTATATATTCTATTAGATACCATGGCTTTTAAAGGCCATAACAAACCCTCTCCCCTAAAATGTCTGTAATGGCAGTGCAATGAAGACTAAAAAAAAAAATCCATATATAAGAACATACATCTATAATAATATGTTATTTTTTACCTCTTAAACCCTTAACAACATTCAGTTATTGCTGGTGCACTGCCAATTTTATTTTAACTTTTCTAAAGTTGAAATAAAGACAACACTGAAACCAGCTGTATTAATCTACTTTCAGAGGTAACTCCTTTGCAATTTCCAATTAGGTGAAATACAAAACCCCTGTGTTTCAGCTATGTTTATCATTTTGCAAGTAATACATTCTAAACGATAAGCCTTGTATAGCAAAAGTTATATAAATCGATTTCTCATTCCATCCATAAATGTGAATGTGAAGTGTATACATAGCATCATGCTTCTGAACAAAAGTTACAAAGCACTAAGTTTAGGAATTATTCTCATGTCTGTTCTATTTATTCAGAGATTGGTCATCCCCATCTGTGGTGGTAGAGACATTTCTATGCTATGCCTGTCCCCAGGGATGGGGAATAGTGTTTAGTGGCTCAAGAGTTCAGGTACCTTTGCTAACCAGATGTCTACTGTCCCACTCAGCACTGGAGAGACCATATCTGGAATTCTGTGTGCAGTTCTGGACTCCTCAGAACAAGACAGACCTGGATATATTGGAGAGAGCCTAGTGGAGGGCCACAAAGACAATTAAGAGACTGGAGCATCCCTCCTTTGAGGAAAGGCTGAGACAGCTGGGACTGTTCAGCCTGGAGAAGAGAAGACTCAGGGAAGATCACATCAGTGCATACAAATATCTGAAGGGAGGAAGTAAAGAAGATGGAGCAAGGTTCTTTTCAGTGGTGTTGTGTGGCAACAGGCATAAACTGAAACATGTATGAGTATCAGGAAATATTTTTTACTGTGAGGGTGACTGAGCACTCCTTCTTTGGAGATATTCAAAAGCTGTCTGGACATGGTCCTGGGCAACCGGTTCTAGGTGACCCTACCTGAGCAGGAGAGGTGGAACAAAAGACCTAGAATGGTCCTGTCCAGCCCCAACCATTGTGTGATTCTATAATTCTGTAACCATAGTCTGGCAGCTGCAGTTTAGTGCAGGTATTATTAATCAGCGATGTGATTATATCTTTTGACTTTCTTTTATGTTAAATATTGTTTAGTGTGATAGTACTGTACTAAAGAATTAATAATATGATGTAAAACCAGCCCATAAACGCAGTACACTGGTATTCATTTGATAAACAGATGGCAATGGCAAATTTAACTTTTCATTATTCCAATTAATTGAATGATAATAAACTTTTTTGCATGTAAATTCCTATTTATGGAAGTTTCCACGTAAGAAATGCATTATTTTCTAGAAATAACTGATATTTTTAAAATAACCCACAGTCAATATGGCATCAATTTTGGTTGAGCAACTTCAGAAAAATAATACTTGGGACAGTTTTCTGTTGTTCCCAGAAACTGTTAGCGATCAGTCTCAGCTGTGCTTTTGACATTTTTACCCTCGGCTTACTAACACACACTTCAAAGCTGCAATAACTAGGTAAAAGTAATAACCCACGAAGTGTTGCTTCAGGCTACAGTTTTAGCTGACACAAATCATCTTTCACTGGACACACTTTATGGTTTCTAACATAAAATGACTTAGCTGCAAAGCCAGTGCTTTCATATTACAAACTACCATTAATTTGCACTACCGATCTATAAGTTTTTAAGCATTTATGATAAGGCTGATCTTATCTAGTTGAAATGCTTTTGTTAAAATTGTGAAATCACATCAGAATTACTACATCTCTAAGAATAACAGTTCAGTATATCTTATTACGTTGTGCCTAGTGCACTGGATTTTGAGATTGATTTTAATTATATTGTTGATTTTAAATATTACATTCCTCCTTAATACAATCAAATTTTAAAAGTCAGAAATATATAGGACTTTTCAGATTGAATACTGAAATAGATTTCAGATTGAATACTGAAACAGGTAACTGTTGGTGGTACCAAAAAGCTGCAACAATTTCTTTTTTCTATATACTCAGCAGGAAATAAGCCTAATAGGTTATGGTGATCATCATATGCGTCTTCTTCACGAAAGAGCTGAGAAAATTATTTCCTTATTAAAATTGCTGTTAATTTAAAAATAGCTTCAAAGAGAAAAAAAAAAAACCTACATCCAGAACATGGCAAAATTTTCTAAATAAAATCACCTGAAAAGTCCACTTCTTAGAACGAATGGAAAATATCCTTTTGTAAATAATACTGGAAAATTGAATAAATTTATTGTGGCAATTGGAAGTCTTGTACCAGGAAAAATAACCTCATCTCAGGAAGTCCTAAATTTTTTCCTAAATGTTATGTTTAATATCTTATGTATCCTTGTCTGTCCTGTTAAGCTAAAAGACAATTCAGAAGAATACTAATATAAACTCAAATGTCATGATTTTATTAAACTTTTAATAATAGAATCAGAGAATCTTGTAATGGTTTGGGTTGGAAGGGACCTTAGAGATCATCTAGTTACAGCCCACTGCTATGGGCAGGGACACCTTCCACTAGACCAAGTTGCTCAAAGCCACATCCACCATGGCCTTGAGCACTGCCAGGGACAGGGCGTCCACAGCTTCTCTGGGCAGCCTGTTCCAGTGCCTCACCACCCTCACGGTGAAGGAGTTTAAAGACCAAGCTAGATAACATTTCTGAAAACATACTGGAGTATAGTACACTTGGTTTGTCCAGCATTTTGAGTAAAATATATTTATTTACTTTTTTCATGACAGATTATTGACCAAGTAAACGCCAGCAGCTTCAAGGGAACCATTATGAACACATCATGTTCATTCTGTAATGACCTGCATTTCTTTCACAATTATTCTCAGACAACCTGACAGAGTTACCATGAATGATGCATGATAATCATTCAAGTTGTCAATGTTTTTAGGCAGACTTCCAGTGTCCATGCTATTCAAGCCATCATAGTCAATCACGGAAATTAGCTGGAGACAGTTCGTGAAAGGAGGTATTGATATTCATAGCAGCAGTCACTAGTAAAGAGTTATTGAAAAATTGTCAAAGGAAGCTCATCAAAACAAGTGCAGCACATTTTTCTGTTCTGTTAATAAGCCCTTAAAAATTTATTTTATATCTCCTGAATTTGCTAAAATATATGTTTTTTTGTGGGGGAGAAAGTCAGTAATATCAAACCCAGACACAACTAATCATGCAGTTCCCTGATTTTATGAAGAGGTGTACAAAAATGTTAGAAATGTCTGACAACTCCCATTGAATTTCAGCCTAAATCAACTCTATTCAGAAGCTGTGATTTAAAAGTCACTTTCAGTTTCCCAGTTTCAAAATATTGTGTGGTTGTGAGGCAAGACTATTCTATACATCAGAGTTATTTAAGTATAAGAATAAGCCTGACATATCACACTTTATATCAGAAGCCCCCAGGATTCCACATCGGTCTCGAAAATTTCTTTTCAGCAAGTACTGATTAGGATGGAGTCAGATTAAGTTAAGAATTTAAATATCGCAAGTTTAGTAATACTGATGTGGGATTAAGCTAATTAATGCACGATATTCAATTTGTTAAAATGCCATTATTTTGGAAGCAGTGTATTTGTTTACATTATTAAACAACAACAACAAAACGAAATAACTTGCAGTGCTTGAATCCAGACCTTTTAACATAATGAATTAAAGAGATAGAACTGTTTAAAAACTGGAAATGTTAAGAAATTCAAGACAACCAAGAAGCATTTAATTTTGATTAGGGCAGCATAGTTGCTTTTCACAAGAAATCTTATTGCTTCAGACTACTTTTATAGAAGAACAAAATACGTGTTGCCATTTTTTTCACCTAAAAGACATGGTAAAGAAAGAAAAAGGAGAATGAAAGAAAGAACGTGAGCCATTGAAGAGGATGCTACCCTGTAAGTCAGGACGTCCTGTTTCTGCTCCCTGTGTTACCACTAACATTGCTGGTGACTGAGGCAAAATCAATTCAATCAATTAAGCAAAAGCTTTGTTTTCCATAAAAAATAGACATAATATTTCACCTTCCTCATACAGTGTTTTGATACAATATTATGCTACATGTTACTAAGTATATGCACATTTTCATTTGTAATTAAAACAATTTAGAAGGAAAGAAATGTTATTTTATATATATGTTTCCAAAAGACAAACTCCTCAAAGGATATGGAAAATAAAAATAGGGTAAGTGAATAATAACACACATGACTCAAACAACAGTTTGATGTAGATTTACAATCTCCACCCAAAAATAATTTTTGAGTATTCCATTTTATGGGAGAGATTTATCCTTTAAAACTTCACCTTAACAGATTCTTAATTTCAATCCTACTGGGTAAGAAAAACACCATATGTGGTAATGGTCTGGTAACACCATTCAGTACGTCCAGAGATTAATATTAAATACTTAAAAATCAGTGTTACTGAAATAATTTAATGATCTTTGAAATGTTTTGAAATCATATTTTACAATCTTGCTTTGTTGTGTGACCAAATCAAAGCACTACTTCCTAAATTAAGCAGTGCTTTAACAGCACTAGCAGATTTTAATAGTGAACTTAAAAAATTCCATGTTAATTTTACTTATCCATGTGCCACAGTGAGACCTTCTTTCTACTAAAGCTAAATCCCTTCTCTTTAAAAGTTGCTTGAATATTTATACGTGCAGAGACTTTCATAATTTATATTTGACACTAAGTCATTATATGACCCACTGAAGAGATTTAATTAATTGGATAAGAATGTGTCCGTGTAGATTCACAAATTATTCTAAACATGCCTTAAATATTTTAAATTAGAGCTTCCAATTAAAATTGTACATGTCATATTGTCTTATGTAGTTCTACTGTTCATTTTAGAAGACACAGCCTCAGCTGAAAAAGTTGCATTGATGTGAGCTGAGCTCAATTAGTTTCTGATGTTCTGCCAAATTGCCTCATTACCTGTCACACCAACACACTACTGACACTTTCAAAGCTAAATTCTTTATGTACACATTATTCTCTCTCTGCAAGGAAGTTTGGTGAGTAAAAATACAAAAATAGGAATGCGATTTACCAAAAATACTGGCTACCTGGTGAATAATTTAGATTAAACCAGGTGATAAGTAACAATAATTCTTGCCCCATTCTCTGATATTTAGAACTGTTCCAAGCAAAGCATTTTCTAAACCCTCTGTAACAGTTGTAGACAAAGTAGTTGCTCAGCAAATTCATGAGTATTTAAATTGAAAGTGAAACTCACAGATGCAGAATGCCCATGGTCTCAATTGCTTTTACTCACCTCAATATCCCATTTGAATGATCATGGATGTGAGACACTCCCTCATCTTTGGCATTAAGGTCCCACAAAACAACTGTTGAAAAATTGACAAGCTTGCAGACCCATTTAAATTTCAAAGTCAAAAAGACCGTGTCTCTCTCTTAGATATTTACTATATTTTGCTGTTCAATATGCAGAAGAGTGCAACGTTAAATGGGCAGTTTGGCAGACTTACCTTCAGTTCATTTGGTTCTGGCTGAATCAATATAATAAGGGCATTCCATTAGGAAAACAGGCTGGTGAAAGGTCTTGGCAATACGCTGTTCGGTGTTAGACGCTGCAGATTTGTTGAACACTAATACTTAAAAGATAAGCTTTCTCAGACTCAACCATAAAATTCAATGTTCACTTCACTTAGTCCCCAGAAATATTGCTTAGTTTCTGAGGATACAGACATATAGAAAAGATAATGCTGGGAATATCTCCTTTGGTATTTTTTCAGTTTGAATCATTTCCAACTTATTTTGAAAATCTGCATTTTGCAGGCAGGTATTCCTACAATAGACCTGATTTACGGTGGATATTGCAAAAATTGAAGAACCTAGCTCTGTCTTACAGAGCAAGGACAGAGGGGACATGATGACCACTGGTCTCCTAATCTGGATGACCAGGAAACAAGAATTGGGGTGTGCACCTATGAAGATAGAAAGTACATATTTTGGACACTACGCATCAGATTATTTTGGATGACCTCTCCTCTACGATCTTACTATTCTGACCATGCCCATGATGGTCTTGTATCTGTTAATAGATCTGTAAAATAATCAAAACTCCTTTTGTGAATTAAAAACACCTCATGTATTTTGTGTCTAGATTGACATGTAAATAAATACCTCACAGGAATAAAGTTTGAGGAATCTTGCTCTTAATAGTTGTTGTCCAAGTATTGGAGTTTAGAACAACCAAAACCAACCAACCAGCCAACCAAACTTTATCAGGGAAGCTGAAAATATTCCTAAATCCTACATATGGAGTTCTGAAATTACACACAGATGCAAACAATACTACTTCTTCCTGTATTTCATTTTATTCTAAATCATCAGTTCTGCATAGGAAATAGAAATCCATAACTTACTAGCATAAAAAGAATGGAACATGATCTGGGGATTCAGAAACAGCACAGATGAACTGGCTTTTAGGTCATTTCCGAGTTCACAATTTCTGGTTACTGTTGTGGATTCTGCTAATGAAAGAGATTTCTTGCAACAGCTGTTATCCTTCCCATCATATTACATGCAAATATCAAAATTAAACTGAGGAGTAATACCTTTATCAACATTATTGGCTGCTACTCTAAAAGACTATGGCAACATTTCTAAAACCTCTACAAATGTTTTTTTCTTAAAGACATCACAATTCAACTATAAAGAAAAAACTATTTCCTTGAAATGTTTCTGGTTTAGTTTACCCTGAATACTGGTAAAAAAGATCTACCCTGGAAATGGATAGCACTTACTATGTACCAATCAATGACCTGACCATCTAACTTTTGAGGATTAGAGCATGACTAAATTGTCAATTTGGAAACAAAGGAAATATATGGATATATTTTCCTTCCATTCCTAGCTAATATTATCTNAATTAGTTTCTGATGTTCTGCCAAATTGCCTCATTACCTGTCACACCAACACACTACTGACACTTTCAAAGCTAAATTCTTTATGTACACATTATTCTCTCTCTGCAAGGAAGTTTGGTGAGTAAAAATACAAAAATAGGAATGCGATTTACCAAAAATACTGGCTACCTGGTGAATAATTTAGATTAAACCAGGTGATAAGTAACAATAATTCTTGCCCCATTCTCTGATATTTAGAACTGTTCCAAGCAAAGCATTTTCTAAACCCTCTGTAACAGTTGTAGACAAAGTAGTTGCTCAGCAAATTCATGAGTATTTAAATTGAAAGTGAAACTCACAGATGCAGAATGCCCATGGTCTCAATTGCTTTTACTCACCTCAATATCCCATTTGAATGATCATGGATGTGAGACACTCCCTCATCTTTGGCATTAAGGTCCCACAAAACAACTGTTGAAAAATTGACAAGCTTGCAGACCCATTTAAATTTCAAAGTCAAAAAGACCGGGTCTCTCTCTTAGATATTTACTATATTTTGCTGTTCAATATGCAGAAGAGTGCAACGTTAAATGGGCAGTTTGGCAGACTTACCTTCAGTTCATTTGGTTCTGGCTGAATCAATATAAAAAGGGCATTCCATTAGGAAAACAGGCTGGTGAAAGGTCTTGGCAATACGCTGTTTGGTGTTAGACGCTGCAGATTTGTTGAACACTAATACTTAAAAGATAAGCTTTCTCAGACTCAACCATAAAATTCAATGTTCACTTCACTTAGTCCCCAGAAATATTGCTTAGTTTCTGAGGATACAGACATATAGAAAAGATAATGCTGGGAATATCTCCTTTGGTATTTTTTCAGTTTGAATCATTTCCAACTTATTTTGAAAATCTGCATTTTGCAGGCAGGTATTCCTACAATAGACCTGATTTACGGTGGATATTGCAAAAATTGAAGAACCTAGCTCTGTCTTACAGAGCAAGGACAGAGGGGACATGATGACCACTGGTCTCCTAATCTGGATGACCAGGAAACAAGAATTGGGGTGTGCACCTATGAAGATAGAAAGTACATATTTTGGACACTACGCATCAGATTATTTTGGATGACCTCTCCTCTACGATCTTACTATTCTGACCATGCCCATGATGGTCTTGTATCTGTTAATAGATCTGTAAAATAATCAAAACTCCTTTTGTGAATTAAAAACACCTCATGTATTTTGTGTCTAGATTGACATGTAAATAAATACCTCACAGGAATAAAGTTTGAGGAATCTTGCTCTTAATAGTTGTTGTCCAAGTATTGGAGTTTAGAACAACCAAAACCAACCAACCAGCCAACCAAACTTTATCAGGGAAGCTGAAAATATTCCTAAATCCTACATATGGAGTTCTGAAATTACACACAGATGCAAACAATACTACTTCTTCCTGTATTTCATTTTATTCTAAATCATCAGTTCTGCATAGGAAATAGAAATCCATAACTTACTAGCATAAAAAGAATGGAACATGATCTGGGGATTCAGAAACAGCACAGATGAACTGGCTTTTAGGTCATTTCCGAGTTCACAATTTCTGGTTACTGTTGTGGATTCTGCTGATGAAAGAGATTTCTTGCAACAGCTGTTATCCTTCCCATCATATTACATGCAAATATCAAAATTAAACTGAGGAGTAATACCTTTATCAACATTATTGGCTGCTACTCTAAAAGACTATGGCAACATTTCTAAAACCTCTACAAATGTTTTTTTCTTAAAGACATCACAATTCAACTATAAAGAAAAAACTATTTCCTTGAAATGTTTCTGGTTTAGTTTACCCTGAATACTGGTAAAAAAGATCTACCCTGGAAATGGATAGCACTTACTATGTACCAATCAATGACCTGACCATCTAACTTTTGAGGATTAGAGCATGACTAAATTGTCAATTTGGAAACAAAGGAAATATATGGATATATTTTCCTTCCATTCCTAGCTAATATTATCTCACAACATTGAATACGAGAAAGGGAAGGAGTAGTTCTAGTTTACTTAGTATAGCTGGAGTATGAAATTGGTTTATGATTTTTCCCAGTGAAATCCATACCAATTTGGAGCATTAGTGTGTATTTTGACACAGATATCTCACTAGCTCTTTATTTTTAACCCTCCATTGATTGTACCATCTAAATGGAAGCTTGAAAATAATCATTTTTCCCAATACCTTTTTTGTCTTTTTCCACTTAGCAAATATTAGACTCTCCCCAAACCTTGTGTTTTGAGTAAGCTGACATTAGAATAGATGTTTTTGATTAAAAAAAAAAAAAAAATCAAGCTAGGTATAGCACCTATCTTGTCAAATATCTTAGCACATGGAGATCAAACATAGCAAACTAGCTATGGGAATACCATTTGTTAATTAACTGCTGCTGCAAAGCCAATATGAGGAGCTCCAAGCATTGTGTATTTTATCAGTGTCTGAAAAACTTATGGCTTTGTTTATCTGTTATTTTGAAGAAAATTACTGGAGATGGAGTGACAGATTAAAAAATATACTTAGAATTTGGCAGACTTTCACCATAGAAAAGAACAACTTTAATTTACGATACCATACATCATTTTAAAACATGATACACTTGTAAGGTGATGCAAGAAAAGGTTAAGGCTTGCTCCAAGATCACTATATTTGATTGTATCATTGAGTATGTAAATGTATTTTTTTCAGATACATACTCACTTAATACTAATTTCTAACAAATATAGTTATCTATATATAAATGTGTTACACTCAAACCTCCTAATTTTCCTAAGTCCATGCTTTGGTCTCTACTTTGGTCTTACAGATCTATGCTCAAAATGCATTTTTATCGCCATGAATGTTTCCCAGAAAAGGCATGTACCTACATCCTGTCTAATCTGACTATTTTCAATAGGACTTACCATAAATATCCAATAAAATTGTCTTTCAAGAATCAAGACTGGAATCTGGAATTTTAGACCTCTCACACGTGCAGAATTCTGTATTTAAGCTTGGACACATAGAACCCATTTGAAGGCACCCTGCTGGACATCATAATTACAAAAATAGAACTGTTTAGGAACTTGAAGGTCTGGTGCAGCCTTGGCTGCAGTGACCATCAGATGGTGAAGTTCAGGATCCTGAGAGAAGGGAATAAGACAAAAAGTAAGGATCAAAACCCAGGTGACTTTGGCCTGTTCAGGGACCTGCTTGGGAGAATCTCTGGGATACTGTCCTAGAGAGGAGTCTAAGAGAGCCGGCTGATTTTCAAGTATTGCCTTCTCCCAGCTCGAGAACAGCTCAGCCTGATGAATAGGAAATCAAGCAAAGGTTGTAGGAGAACTGCATGGATGACCAAGTAGCTCCTGAGTACACTCCAACATGTGAAGAGCATACAAGAAGCAGAAGAAGGGACAAGTGACCCAGAAACAATGTAGAAATGTTGTCCAAACATGAACAGAGAGGCTTAGGAAAGCCAAAACACACCTGGAGTTGAAATTGGTGAGGGACTTGAAATGCAAATATTTGGATTTCTGCAGATATATCAACAACAAAAGAAAGACTAAGGAAAATATAGACCTACTGTAGAATGGGTCAGGATGCTGACAAAGGACATGGAAAAGATCAAGGTGTTCTCTCTGGAATTTACTAGAAGTGACTTCCTTGAGCAATTCAATCTCCTTGAGACCAGTGGGAAAGTCTAGAATAATGAAGACTCACTACCAGCAGAGAAGTATTACATTAACACTTAAACTATTTAGTATATGCAAGTCCACAGGACATAATGAGGAAGAATTTTTTTTATGATGAGGGTGGTGAAACACTGGCACAGGTTGCCCAGAGAAGTTGTAGATGTCCCATCCCTGGAAACATTCAAGGCCAGGCTGGACAGGGCTCTGAGTAACCTGATCTAGTTGAAGACGTTCCTGCTTATGGCAGGAGGGTTGGACTAGATGAGCTTTGAAGGTCACTTCCAACCCAAACTATTCTATGATTCAATGATAATGGCAAACTCCCACCAGCACTGAGATTGCTGGCTGATTCACTGCAAGGCCAATTTCACTTATCTTGGAAAGGTCATGGCAACTGGAGGATGTTTTCAAGGACTCAGAGAGAGGAAATTTCATTCCTGTCCTTAAGAATGACAAGAAGGAAGATCCAGGAAAGTGTGGGCTATTCAGCTTCGACTCAATTCACGGGGTGGTGTTGGAACAAATAACCCTCAAAACCATATCCAAACACACTGCGGACAAGAAGGTAATAATTCCAAGCCAGCAAGAATTTAAGGAGGAGAAATCATGCTTGACCAACATGATAGTTTGCTATAATTACATTACTGGCTCAGTAAACAAGGGCAAGGCTCTAGGAAGGCTTTCCACTGTCTCCTGCAACAAGAGACAATGGTCAAAAATAGAAACAGAAAATTCCATTTAAACATAAGAAAAAATCTTTTTTTACTAGAAGGCTGATCAAACACTGGAACAGGTTGCCAAGAGAGGTTGTGGAATCTCTGTCCTTGGGAATATCTAAAACCTGACTGGACATGACCTTAAGCAACCTGCTCTGGTTGATCCTGCTTTGAGGAGGGAGGTTGGAGTAGACAATCTCAAGAGGTCCCTTCTAACCTGAACTGTTCTATAAATTTTTGATTTTGTGAATTGGTGGAAAATCTGGACATGATACCATACGTCTCATTAAAAGTAAGGTACATGTCATACCTATATTACGGTGGACATAATGGGGCGCTACAACTATATGGGTTAAACTGGCACTGAGGAGAATGACACAAAGAGTTGTGATATTTAAAGAGACGTTTAGCTCTGTTAAAAACCAATCCACTTTGCATATACAGAGAAAGTAATTTCCAGGACAAAAATAATTGTTTAAAATTGTAAATTCTTCCTTTAGAAGTCCCATTAAAACCACTGAAAAATAAAATTTAAAAATTGAAATTTTACTTTTCAGACATGAAACTGAGAAACTACTCAGAAAGTGAAAAAGGAAAAACACCAACAAATCTAAGTGTAAGAAAGCATTTTTTCAAAAAATAGAGACATACAGAATGTACAAGTCTGTTAATTGGCTTTTAAGTTGGGAATACAGTTTCAGATAGCTGAAATATTTCTCTAATACTAGACACTTGCCCAAAAGGATGAAGAAAAAAAATTACAGCTCAAACAAAAAATTGAATTAAGATCCCCTGAAAAATTAACATCCCAAAGTTACAATATGTATTTTGGTATTTGTCTCCTTTTACTGAAATTTTTACTTCATTTAAGCAAATTAAGGAAAAGATTGTTTAAAATAAACATTTTACTTAACATTTTCAGTTTGGTTTTCATGTTGCCAGGAAAATTAAACATTGTTAATCTCTTGAGTGCCTGAAATAATTTCCCTAGCTTTTTCCTTTAGTCAGCACCAAACCAAACCAAACCAAACCAAACCAAACCAAACCAAACCAAACCAAACCAAAACAAAACAAAACAAAACAAAACAAAACACAAAACCAACCTCACACAAACAAAAAAAACAAAACCAAAACAATTACTTGACTTGATCTCACTCAAGACTCTCCAGAATATCTGTGATCATCAAGAGGCCTGGAATCATATCACTTTCTGCCCTACATTATAAGTTGTCACTGGGCATGAATAGGGTGAATCAGGTCATAGAAAATTCGTAATTGTGTTTGCAACCTCTGCAGGAAGCAGAGATTGTGAATATCAACATTGTGCCCCAAGCTCACAACAGAATGAGGAGCATTATGGTAATGAGGTATAAATTCAGGATTCTTTCTAGCAACTTCTGGTCTCTGTACTGTGGTAAATCAGCAAGTTCTAAAGTCCAATATTCTGGGTGAATTCCAGATCCTTTGTTTCTTTAAAATATTAAACAAACCTCATAGTTTTAGATAACAAATTTCTATTCACTTCATGTCCTCAGTCATTGAAAAATACTTTTGAGAAGCGCTAGGTGATAAAACCCATTGCATTTTATGGTGTAATGATGTTACATAACATAATATTGTTGTATATGTAGGGAAAATAAATCTTTGCCATTCACTATCAGGAAGGAAGTGATTTCAAATATAGTTTACCATAATTTGTTTTTATACTATAAAAGAGGTAGCATAAAGGAATTGATAGTCATTGTGATATACTAGCGACTATTGAAAACAATAAATATGGAAGTTATATGGAGAGCTGTTGAATTTGTTACTGGCCATGTCTGCCATGCCTTCATGGATCCCCAGTACTTTCCAGTTCTTTCTCCCATAGGAGACTATTATAGTATATCATGTGGAATTCTTAGAGTGGAATTATTATAGTACTTATATATCAAATATTTTAAAAGTAGAGTGAAAATATAGAATGCAGACTTCTAAAAATCACACATTTCATCTATAAATCACATCTATTTGTCTATTTCCAAGTTGTCTGTAACAACCTAGGAACATTATACTGTTGAATAATTTTCATTTATTCTTCCTGAAAATGTTTATGTTAAACTTATGTTGGTTAAGAAGAACATTTCAACAGACCTCAACTGTAAACCTGAAACTAAAATGTCAAAAAGTTTTATCTTTAACTTTTTATTTTTGTTCCTAGTGTTATAGTAAAGGTATCATTTTTTATCAATTCTTTGTGAAAATTCAACCAATAAGAAGGAAGGATAAAGTTCTCCAGTATTTTAGAACAACATAGAAAGTGCATTTATGCCAAGCTTTCCATTTCCTCCCATTGTGCTGAATAGATAAAATAGTGATGGTCTTTTTAATTTTTTTTTTCCCTGCCTTTATCTTCAACTGCATTATAGCAACTTTCCTGAACTAAAAAATAAGTCTTCAGATCAGGGGGAGTCATCCCCATCTGTAGCTAGTTTCCTTATACACCACACAGTAATGTAATAATTTTTAAACATCACATTAATTCAACATGATCCTTAGAAGGGCAGAAAAAAAAAGTATGGCAGGTCAGAAATTTAAAAGCAAGAGCAGGAGGACACTTTCTTCACATATATACTGAAGCCTTTTACAAACAAGTGTTTGTAGAAAAAACAAAAACATTAGCAAATCAATTTTATGTCTCGGAATACCATTTTGAATTTTGACTAAATGCATCCTACTAAAATAAAGCAATCAGGATGAAGACTCCATAAAAAGAAAGAAGTAAAGGCCAAATCCAAACAGTAATCCTACAGAGCTTTAAGAATATTTGATGGTGTGTCCTGAAAAATCACAGCTCAGTTTTCAATCAACCCAAAAGTGGTCCTTTCTTTACTGTTACAGCTCCTGAAACACATCATTCCATAGTAATGATGAATTTTCTAAGACACCGAGGAGGCTGAGTTTTAATACATGTAGATGTGTTCTGAAAATTCAGAAAACAGTTGTATCTATCTTGAACCAGTATAAGAGGCATTTTTAAGGCTTATCTCACATACCTGTACTTCTGACGTTGTGTCATTGTTCAATTTATTGTAGGTCAGAAAGACAACACAGAAAGGGCGTGATTCTTTAACCTGATCTTGAGGGCAGTCAACTAGCCAGAGCAAGTTCTTGGCCCTTGTTCCATCTTCAGGACTTCCAACATCTACTATAACGGAGTCTCACTGATATTGTAAAACTTAAAAAATGCTCTGCTTCAGAGATGGTTATGAATCATCGTGTATGATGTTTTATATTGAAAAATAATTTACACCCTGAAATATTTTTTTTGCAGACTGCATAGCAGGCAAGCTGTCAGAAAACTGCAGCAAAAGCAAGACAGTGAAGATAAAGGGTTAAAAGTAACATTGGTGCTGCAGATGATGGTGGTAAACGGTGCTGATAAAGACTCACGAATTATAGGGTTTTGATAAATGTCAGAGAATAAACATTCTACACTGAATTTAAAGAGACAAACTTACTTTTGTAAACTTCAAACAAACCAAAGTGACAGTTCTCTGTCATCATCACTTTCTTTATGCACACATCCGACTGCTTCAAAAACACTTTATAAACAGCATTTAGCTGTAGGTGAACAGTCTACAGCTGAACAGTCAAAGCGTTAAAGTTCCTGTAAGCAGAGTGAAAAAAAATCCCCTTATCATAATTAGCTGAACTTCCAGTGTAATTGAACTGTGGTCCATTAAAGGGATATTATAGATATGAGTGGAGGGAAGAAAGGAAGAGAAAGGAAGGAAGAAAATGAAAACCCAACTAACCTGATCAGAAGTAAAATTTAATTAAAATTTGACAAAAATAGAATTGATTCCTTATTGAGTCCTGTAGACAAAAATGCAGTATATGTTCCTGTGTTAAAATGCTTTTTGGTTTTGGTTTGTTTGGTTTTTTTTTTTCCCCTCCAGACTTTCTGTGTAAAACTGAGAGTAGTAAATATTGTTTCTATTTTAAAAATAGGACACTGGTAGAAAACAGTGATTTGTTTAATCCTCAGAAGCAACTGGTTGCCTGAATAATGACTAAAGCTCAGATCACTATGCTGTTACTCTTCCATACCCCAACAGTGCTCATATTAGCAGAACACATTCAGCAACTTTCACCGATTTCAGCAGGAGCTACTAAGTGCTTGACACTTCTAAATGCAAGTGCAGTTATTCTGACACACAAATATAAATGTAGGAATTCAGTTTTAAGCATCAAATTTTTTAAATGAATTCATTTTTAAAATGAATCCTGCATAATCCAAATATTACTGTGCAATTACCACAGTGCAAAAAATAGTGCATGTTCCCCTCCCAGGAGTGCTTCCATAATAAACTGCTATGCACTTTTAACTGGAAAGATTATCTCTTTGTTAACATGGAACTAAAATGTCTTCTGATGGCATGGCCAGATTTTATTTGATTGCATTTCTCAGAGGAATGTTTCAAAGAAGTGATAATTCAGAAATGTGTAAAAAAATGTCAGTGAAAGTCAAAATCACATAACTAAAGGGTCAGATGAGATGTCAGTTTTACAAAACCATTTAGCCTATCAAATTTTGCCACAGCAGAACTGTGTGATCGTACAACAGGGAAATTATATTATTATGCTTTGAAAAACTTTTTAAACCCTGAATGTAAAAAGAGATCATACCATGGAATAAAACCACACACACACCAAGAAAAAAACCCAAAACAAAACAAAACAAGTGATCAATATATTAAATACTCATCAACCAAAGCATGAAATAAGAAAGTATATTGAAAATATATTCTTTAGTTCCACTAATACAGTGCTCCAACATCAGGCTGCAGGCTTTGCAATACGCTGACCACATGGGCCTTGTCAGGCTTGGGCTGGACTTGTCTTGATCTGCTTAAACCCTTGTTTTAGCTTGTTCAGCTGAAACCAAAATTATCAATGATCAGGTGGCTGTTACCTGCTTTGACTTAGCTTTTGCTTCACTTTGCACAGTTCTTAGGTGTGATGCCTATTTGTTATAAATTATCTGTAACTACGAGATAGTAATACCCAGTACTTGTTCTGTGTAGAGCTGTCTACGGCCATTCATTAAAATGCTGGCTCAGGGAGTATGAAATGGGATGACAGCAGAAGCCTTGAAGTAGAGGCACAGATTGATACCAGAGGATTATAGATGGCTCAACCATGGCCACTTACTGGTTATTAAGGAAATTATGCCTTGGGAAAGAGGCAGAAACAGTTCCAAGGGTGGGAAGAACAAAGAGCAAGAATCCAAGTATGTAAACCACACCACATATATACAGTGAAAACAAAAAACTAATTCCAAAGGAGCAAGGTGCAGAGCAGGCAAACAAAAACATAACGCCCTCAAACTGACCCTGAAGAGAAGGAGAAACTATCATCATAAATGTTATAACTCCTTGAGGGAAGTAGGTAGATATTAGAAAGGTTTTATTTATTAGTCTTAAGCTTATCTAATTTGAAGTATTATTATCATCACAAATGGACTAATAATAAGCCTTTGAACTAATTTTAAGACTTGAACAGGTACTAAAATCTCTGCTTTGCATAAAGGGTGTGCTCTTTCAGGCTCACACTAGCCGCAGTGGATTTAGTGCAGCAGTTTGATGAAGAACTTGCACAACCCAGTCATGGGAGACAACCAACTGGTTGTGATGTCGTCAGAGAGAAGTTTAATAAGGAAAGAAGTATCAGGTTGTGGACAAAGCCTGCATATAGAAATAAGGGAAGAACTGTCCATTTAACTGTGAAGATGTGTCAGCTGCGAGAAGCTCCTACTTTTAATGCTAAAGAGGAAGAACATTATAGGAACATAACTGATGCAAAATCTGAAGGAAATCAATCACCAAAAAAAGGGATGAACTATGCCTTTACTGCTGAAAGGCTGTGATCTTTAGGTTATGTATTTAATGCATGCGATATAATCAGATTATATAAATGAAAACAGGAATATAGAAAAACTAATAGAAAGTCTGCTAGACTACAAGATGAAAATATGCTGATTAAAATATCAAGACTGCAAAAACTGTGATGTTATGCATAACATTTTCCATTAGTTACTAGAAAGAAACACCATGCAGTGCATCAACAGAAAGCAGTTCTTGGCAGAAGTAAATTACAGTGAAATGCGAAATTTTATAGACACTTTGATGACCAAATCTCAAACTCCGGTATTGATTCAAAGCAATTTATGTCTAGGATACCAGAAGGTATGAAAGACTACTTCAGAAGCGTGAATGGTTGACATTACCATCTTGTGTGTGTGTGTGTGTGTGTGTGTGTGTGTGTGTGTGACAGAATTAGAGGCATGGGGGGGGAATAAAAAAGGGAAAACAAACAAACCAACAAACAAACACAACAGGAAAATGCTAGAACTACCTCATATTTAGGCAATATGTTGAGCATATTCACCCCACCCTATGTATGGAATAAACAAGTACTTAAGTTTTACTCTGCTTTTTATTTCTTGTTTAGATATGCACTGTGGCTCCATTTCTTCCCGATGGACGCTCCTGACGGCTTACATAGCGTATATGCAAAACCTCAGGTTATTCTTACTACAATCAAGAGAACTAAAGATGCACAATTTCTGAAACTTTGACACACAACTTTGAAAAGAGGACTTCCAGGTACTAACAAGAAAAGAGAGAAAAGCAATCATGTTTTCAGTTTTAATTCGTTTTGCCTGATTGAAATAGATGACAGAATGAACAAGAAAAGATAGCATAAGAATGAAATGTCCCAATCCTATACGAAAAAAGTTCAGGCATGCATATTAACCCTCCCTTGGCTGGTTTACCAATTCAAAACCGGGGCTGCAAGGAAGAATTCACTACTGCAAAAAGAAGTTGAATAAATAAACTGGAAAATGTAGAGGTTTTGAAATGCAGCTAAGTAAGTTTCAGGTGCCTCATTACATGTGTTATTAAGCACTATCTAGTTACATACCATGCTGCTTTGGTAATAACAATTCTGATCTCCATTTCTGAGAGTGCTAGAGATAAACATTGTCAGTTGGGTATATTATTCTATCTCCTTAAATCACTTTGACTGGATCACAGCATTTGGCAATAATAATATAAATACTTTTCTTTTTTCCAGGTAAAATAATGTAATACCTTGAAACGAGCCCATAGTTAAACTCTTAAATTATGTGCCATAAAATAAGCATAGCTTTTCATTTATTCTTGATATACTGT
This sequence comes from Pampusana beccarii, assembly GCA_013399365.1. NCBI lineage: Eukaryota > Metazoa > Chordata > Aves > Columbiformes > Columbidae > Pampusana > Pampusana beccarii. The sequence continues at coordinate 725,578 of VWYH01010171.1, read as the reverse complement.
TGAGTGTGTTCTTAGGTCAGTGACAGGTACAGTCCACAAATCATCCAACAATTTGAAACATAGGACAGTCATTTTCTCAAGTCTTTTGTGTTGGCAATTATTATGTGGCATCTTAAAATTGTGTACCAGAAGGCTGAACCGTGAAATAATAAAAAGCTCCAAGACACACCTATAACTGAGGATAGCAGAGCATTTCAAAGACACAGAACAGACAAGGCAGGGACTCTGTACTGAAAAATAAGCTTGAGATCTTGTACCTCCAACTGGGGAGGAAAGAAGAGGTGGGAAGGGGCAGAAAGAAGAGTAGTTAGAGTGCAGTTCCACTGGGAGAGGCTAGAGGTTTCCTTCTGCCTCTGAGTTTCCTGTTTCAGTGGGACTCAACAGGAATCATGGAATCATTTAGGTTCGAGAAGACCCTTAAAGATCACTGAGTCCAGCCAGAAATCTGAGAGAGACTGGGAGAGGAAATAAGCAAAATCCCGAGAAGACCAGTAACGTACTGTTGCGTACTGACAGACTGACTGCTACTTGTTTTATCCCAATGCACTGTAGAAATTTAAATTTTAATCTGTCCTCTGGTATGCCAGATGCTAACAGGAAATGTACAACAAATTCCTATATTTTCTTGCTTTTGGACAAGTGAGGTCAGCAGGATAATTTCTATAGTCAAGTCATGTTTGTTATTAGAGGATTTATGTAAATCCAGCTGATGAGACAAACTTGCCAGAAGCAGCTGTTTATATTTTTGAAAAGCCCCAAGTCCCCGAAAAGAGAAAGCAGAAGAGGATTTGGGATTTATTCCTATTTCATAAAATTTCAAAAGAAGAGGCAATTTTCATACTAAGAAGCCCTATTTCATAGATAAGAAATGACACACAAATTTTTATACAGTTCTCAGTGTTAGCATGATGCTAGACTGTGTGAAGTTCAGAAAACAAAACCAAAAAATTCCTGAATATTTCTCCTGTCTGCATGAGTCAAGATAAGACAATTTAACCGTAAATATTTTGGACTGATGACACTGAATAAAGAAATGTCTGCATGTCAGGACACCAAAAATAGAAAGTAATAATATTTTTTGTAAATCTAGATTATTCAAATAGAATTGAGTGTCCAAAGACAAGCCAAGGGAAGTCCCATACAGCTCTTCTAACCAGTGAATATTTATGTAATTTAATGGGTATTTCATGTAAACTCTATAATGAATCCGTATGCATGGCAGTAGACCTGAGCTCTATGCTCCAAATTCAACCACTGAGCCCAATTATTCCTCTTTGGTTTACGGAGTCTGGAAATCATATTCAACAGGACAGGAAGAAAATACTGCTGCCCAGTATTTACCCACTACTAATGATTATGGCCCTCACTAGACAGAAGGTAAGAATTTACATTTTCTTGGGCACAGAAAGGGAATTATACTTGAGTACTCCAGCATTATTGGTTACATATCATATTCTGCTCATGAAGAAATACATAGAAAGAGATCTACTCTTCATATTTTAAAAACATATGAGAACTACTAACAAAACTTGCAAGGGTCCTGATGCAGTCAGTTATAGGACGCTAGAGTTCAGTAAGCAGAATGCACATTAATTGTGCCCTTCATGGCAAAATCGCCAATTACATTAAAAAGGTAACTTCAATTCTGTTTCCTAAAGAAAGAAACAAGAGCAAGGTTTAGTCACCTGAATCACTTAGTAGCATTAAACCTCAACCCTGAGAGGATTAGAAATCCTTTCACTTCAGCATCATTTTCACCATGCCCTAGGATTTCCTAATGACTAACTACAGGTAAACCTCTGCTCCATACATTCTTGACTGTGAATCTCAGCCTCGGGCGCTTAATTCATTTTGCGTATATATAAGGAATGCAAGTGCCTACAACTCATTCTGAATATTAGTTATTGCAATGCCTAAGTGTGTTTATGGATCTTGTCCAAAGTCATTTTGTCTGCTAAATTATATCATCTATTAAGTAACATAGATTTTTCATGAAACTAGGCTCCCAAGTCACTTCAGTCTTTAGAAAACCACTATATAAGTCTGTCAAGAGATTCTTATTTGCTAAACCACAGACACTTTATCTCTTTCCCACCACAACAACTATTTCTGTCTTAAAGAAAGAGAACTAGTCACATAAGTGAAAACGGCAGTGGTGGGAACAGCATTTCTTTCCTATTACAAACATACCTGTTTGGCAAATGAGGTTTAAACATAATGGATGGTACATGCTTGAATTCATAATTCTTCATAGGCAGTAAATAAGAAGTAACTGAAATGCTCTAGTACTTACATATATGTGCCTTTAGGGAGAAAAAACTTAGGCAATAAGCCATGTCATAAATAAACATTTAGCATATTTGCCCTCAAGGCAATTCCATCACATTTTACCAGAAAGAGTAATATTAGAAGTGTTCAGTATTAGAGAGGTTTTGCCCCAAACAGAACACACTTGTTTGCTCAATTGGGCTACAGACAATTGGATTAAAAATCATACTTCTTTTTATTTTTCAATTTTTTTAGTGAATTTCAGAAAAAGCTCATTTTTTTTCTTTTTTTTGTTTTTTTTTTTTTTTTTTGAGGTTAAAAAAAAACCAACTAATCTTTTCCAAACTGATTTATATACTGCAATGGCTACAAACTGCCTCACTATGCTAACGGAATTCAGAAGGATAGAGAGTTATCTTATGGAAGTAATTGCTCTCAGGGTTAAAATAACATCACTGAAATAATCCACTGCAATGAAGTTTATTCACTTTGCTTTAAAATTTCTGTAAAACTTTCATTCTGTAAAACATTACTTCCCTGGAATTATAAAAGAAATGGCAAAAAACCAGGTTACTATAACCACCTTTACAAGATGTAGTATGCCCATCCTTGCATTCCATGTACTCATGAGATAATAGGAAACATGGAGTAAAGTGATACCTGCCCTTTCCTTTCCCTGTCTTTGGTTTACAGCACTGATGGCAATACTAGTTTGGCTCAAGGAAGAGTGCAAGACTGTGTTTAACTCTCCTTAAAGCACCTTGTGTCAGGCTTGAAAGGCTCTATTACTTTTATCTATTGTCCTCGTTTCCTATCACATACATGTTGTGTATATGTGTTCATCGTATTTGTGTGGGGAAATATATCTGTATGTGTCAAAACTTAACTGGATGAAATAAAACTACTTTTCATCTGAGGACTCAGCAGAAGTAGTATTAATTTAAGGTATACCCTAAACTAAATGTGATACTTGGGAATTAATATTATGTATAAATTACAGTCATGCCTTAGATATAAAGGCTAGCAAGAATTGATGGCAATTTTTCTATCCCAATTAGAATAATTTATAATATACAATACATCCTGTCAGGTACAATGTGCTGACATCTCTACATGAAAGGACAAAAAGAATAATACATAACAATAAACTCCCAAGACAGCATCAATTAACACTGCCAGACTAAGCAGTTCTTCTTACTTATCTTACTAGAGTGGCTTATTTAATAAACAAAACAGGACTTCTCAAGAGGATCGTAGTGTCATTAGTTTTATTCTTCCCTTCACCTCCTATGCTGAATAGGGCTTTTTTTTTCCATAGTTAGCTGTACCTGTCAGAAATGTGACATTTTTTTTTTTAATCTGGATGCTTTATGTCCTTTAGTGATGTTTCCCTTGGCCATTCTCAGTAGCACTCAAATAAGACCTTGGAGTATGGCACCCTATCTTTTCCCTCCTTAGCTCTTCTCTTTTTTTTTAACTAATTTGTTGTTGTTGTTGTTTTGGTTTTTTTGTAACTGTCCCATATTTTTCACTTCTAAAGTTCTTTCTTTCTAATTTCACTGCAATATTTTCACATAGCCAATGCCATTTAAATCTTGGCAAGATTAAAGTCTATCTGAGGTACTTGAGAAAGTATCAAATTACCTTATCGATTATATTTCTATATAAAGACAAGATCTGAAAAGAAAAAGTGAAAAATGGAATAACTTAGCAACACATTTCCACAGACAAAAAAGTCAGTCTTTTTGTAATATTATGATTTCCTCTGTAATTTCCAAAGTATAATAGACTACTGAAAATTTTGAGTTTTCTGATGAATCTAAGCATTGCAGGTGTATTGAAAGAATAAAAATAGAGGGTTAGGTAGCACACTGAGGTATGATGAGAATTGCTTCCCATGTCTCACAAGACTCTGGGATTTCAATCAGGAAGAAGAAAAGTTTTTCTAAAATATTTTTGAAACTCTAAAAAACCCCATAAAAATTAATAAGAGCACCACAGCCAGAATAGTGAAAGGCTGAGTATTTCAGACATTCTTCTGGGACATAAGACAAGGCTTGAAGCCCTTGGTCTATCAGACCCCTTTCAGGTAATACAGCATGTTCTGAGGTGGGCCTTTGACTTTTCCACTCAGAATAGATATTGCACCATGACCACTAGGATTTTCTCTCAATAAAAGCTCCACCTACGTGTTTTGTTCCATTACAAGTCCAGTACTCAGTTCACATCTGGCACAATCCCCAGAAGCTTGGGGAACTTCTTCAGAGCTTTTTGCTCTCCTCTGTCAGCACACAGGAGAAACAGTCAATAATGTCTGGAATTCAGAACCTATGTTTTGGGACATTGAGGTAATGATGGAACTTTTTTTTTTTTTAAAGGCAATGTTGAAATGTATGGCTAAGTATTAACTCATACAGGATCTCCTATCCTTGCCAGTGTATGCATTAAAGCACATGTATACACGGCATGTGGTAGGCCCTTAAAAGTCCCTAGTGTTTTAAAATAAAGTAGGCACATATAAGATAACTAGAACAATAAACTATTGCTCTTCCTTTCTCTCTGGTTACCAAATCCAAGTTTAGGGCAGACCACAGTGTCTACATTATTCACTCTAACTTTATGACTTAAAAATAACAATTTTAGTGAAACCTTGTGTTCTGTTACCTGTGTCCTTGAAAGACAATAACATTTCTTTGTAAGGGTGGACAGTACAGCACAATGTAAAAGTTATTCAATCATTGCTACAGGAGAGGTAGCTAAATAACCTTGAAGTATTAGAAAGAATAGCCTGGGTACAGTATGACATTTAGTTATTCCCCACAAATGGAAGTAAAAAAAAAAAAAAAAAAAAAAAAAATATAAAAATAAAAAAAAAAAAAAAAAAAATAAAAAAATAAAAAAAAAAAAAAAAAAAAAAAGAAAGTATTCTAAAATTAAAGAGCTCTCAAAATTAATTAAATATCTGGAACTGAAGTCAAACTTACATTTCTTAGAAGAAAGTTATATCAATAAAAAATAAAAAAAGTGAAGTTAGTCAGCCATCATATTGAAAAAGGTCTCCTATCCTAGCCATGTGAAATTTTCTATTAGTTTAACAGTATTCTTCTGATCTTGCCCAAAGAAACATATGATTAAAATGTAACAATTTCTTAATATTTTATTTCCACACATGAAGCCTTTTTTCTGCATTATCAAATTAATTAAATTTGTCCTTTCTAAGAAGAGAAAAGTGAAAATTTGTCTTTCATATGTAAACACAGCTTCATAAACAGGAAGTCAAAGTCTGTGTCGATTAATCCCATCCATAATTCTCTGTTATCAGCCAGAGAGAAAGAATTACCATTCTCCATTTTCTATTCCAACCAACAAGCCAAAAGGAATGATCATTTTAAGTATTATTGTTAAGGAGGTTCTTACCTTTGAAGTATTTTGCAGTTCTTTTTGGCAGTCTATTCAAATGGAATATTTACCTGTTATAAAGGAGATAAGGTACGGTCAGTGATATCCTAGAATGCACAACTAAAGTAAATAACTTCCATTTGTTACTTAAATGTATAAAAAATAATGTTAATAATGTTCACCTCAATGTATTTCTATGATTCTCATCAAGAAAATTGCGTGGTACAAGAAATGTGATATGCTCTTAGAAATGAAGAAAATTTTAGAAGAAATTACGCTCAATGTGATTCAAGTAGCTCCTAAGTGCTGACCTTCCACCTAGTTTTGTGTTTATGGTCAAAACACCTTTATTAGTCTAAGCATATTTCAGTACTTGTTTTATGTGGCACCTACAGAATCTGGGATCCAAGTGACTATGCCTACAGAGAATTTATTATCCAGCATTTTCTTGTCTCTTGCTCCTTTTCTAGTAATTCACAGGCTCTTGTTTAGCACTTAGATTTAAGTTCCAATGGCTAAGGGACGCTTTTTATTTCTCCAATTGAACAATGTCTTGCACAGCAGAATTCTGACTCAGAGGTCTCATGGCAATAAATACACGCAAAAAAATTACTGTGTACAATTTAGCTTATAGCATCATGGATTGGTGCATACAAATAAAGACTTAAGACAGACATTTACTAATAATTCATATTTGTGATGTAGTATTCTATCTTAAAAAGTTCATTAGACTTTCTGCATAAAATAAGTTAACTTACAAACTCAGGAAACAAAAAAACCCCTATTTCTTGATCTCCAGGACTAAAATTAACTAATTTCTCATTCTTTTCATGACTCTAATAATAACAGAATACATATTTCTTAGAAATCTCTCCTTATTTCCTCTAAGGTTGTAGTATTTGGAAGTATATCTCGATAGGGTGGGAGTCTCATAAATGCAGCTTTTTGATAAGAGCACATCAAATTTACTGTCTCACTTCAGTGCTTCTATTGTTTTTCATTTATTTTCATCACCACAAAACTACAGGAATGATTACTGAAACTTTCCTTTTGTTTCGGTGAGAAAACATGAAATAATAAAAAAATCTTATTCGTAAAGATAAGGAAAGGACAAAGTTTTTCACTCTTTCCTATACTATTCAACACTAGTTGTAAAAGCCATGATGCCTTCAGAAATATGTTATAAAACAAATGACATTGCAATTAAATATAGTGTTCAAAACTTATTTTGAAAAATGAGTTAGTAACCTTTTACTGAAGGAATTATGCTGTAGTGAAAACAGAGCAGATTTATAAAACTACTCTGTGCCAGTATGTCAGCCTTGATAACGTAAAATACTGAGAAATATGAAAAAAACCCTTTTAGTTTCACACTGTATTACTACTTTGAATGTCATGAAGATATGTTCCAGATTTCCGCCTCTGTTCAGAAAGATCAAGAACCGTATTTATAGCAGACGGACATTCAGCAATACAACCTCTTCATTACATGAAACAGCTTTTGTACCTTATCTTTGGAGTATTCCCAAATGATGTGGTTTCTACCATTTTTCACTTTAATAACCTCTACTGAATATTCAAAAATAACAAGAAAATATTGAGATGAATCTTCAAATATGCACAAACACTAAAGCCGAGCGAGTTTTAGAATTCTTGCTTGGTGTATGATCATCAAGATTTTCATAGCTATCCCAAACCCCTCAGGTAACAAATAGCCAACCATGCAAGTCCTTCTCGATCAACAACTATTTCGTTGCCCGCAAACCTTCACAAATAAATGTTTACAGAAACACAAACAAATTTACAGATCATGTGTATTACATGAAGTTCAAAAATGTGTTATTAAAAATATCATGCACTTATTTACTGATTGAAGTCAGTCAGCCTTCAGCCTTACAAATTCTTCCTGTGTAAGCAATGATTATCTGAAATGGTTCCTGAGTAGATAATTGCTTATTTATGGGATTGCAGAATAGCTAGCTACAAATATCCTCACTTGGAAACAAAGATCTTCTGTCCAAAGAGTGAGTGCTAAAATAACACATTGTAATCTGAAGGATAGTAAATAGAAAATAATGTAAGCATACGGTGAAAAACAGCCTGGGAAATTCACAATTTTTTTGGATGTTTTCTCTTTCAAAAGGAAGACAGTCCTTTTAATAAAAGCTACGTCTCTTTTTGCGCAATGGCCTACTCAAAGCACTATAAAATCAATTTCTTTTTTTAACTTTTCTTTTTGTCTACTGTGTCTACTGCCATTGATGTTCTTTCATTTTGTGATATTTGGGTTTATTTTACAGAAAACAGAAAGGATACTTTTCGGGTAAATATTGACTAATCTTCTGTCATTCTCACTGTAAGTAAATATGACTGTTCCAAACCTTAGCACACGTATTCTACAAGCATGTGCTGCTAGGTAAATAGAGAGTAACCTCACATATCCTTGTATTATCTAAAGTGATTAATAGCTATAATTATGGGCAGCAAAAATTCTATTGTAATGTTGCTCTATTGAATAAGATGTTCATAGAACTGAGGGCCAGTGTAGATCTGAAGATGGCTAAACTAAATATGTTACCATGGTAGCCGCTTACTGTAAACTGTATCAGAGCAGAGTGGACAAAAAGACATTTCCAAAAGATTACCAAGTTCTTCTGTCTTTCAATATTTTGATGAGTTTTTGAAGTGTTATTTCAGAATCTGTTAATCTACTCAAACACATTCATTCTACTTACTGTGAAATGTGAAATCTACTAATGTATTTTAGAACGTAGATTTTCTATCATGCCTCACTAAACACCCAAGAACTCAGGCATCTGTAGAAGTGAAAGATTATGTGTTTTCTTTAATGGTAATTTTTGAACTATAGCTCCTTAAATACATAGTTTGGTGGTTGTTTGGTTTGTTATTGTTGTTGTTGTTGTTTGTGGTTTGGGTTGGTTCTTTTTTTGGTTGGTTGGTTGTTTTATTTTTAGTTTTAGTTTTCAAAGTGCATCTCAGGGTCTGTCTGGGTAGGTTTATTGTGAGATAGTAGAATCTGAATGAATGTAGAATCTAAATGCTGGCAGTGTTATTAATTTAATGGGTATTTGATTGTAAGGGCCTTTCATTGTATATACCACATTTCTAATACTTTCTCAGTAATTCCTAGAGCTTGAATCATATTTTATTCATTTTGTTGCATTTTAAACTTTCTTTAACCTTGAATTTATCAGGATCATTTAAGCAAGTTGCATCATATCCTGACTTCCACACCTATCCTGAATTCCTAACGAATATCTATTCTTGCATTTAATTTTACTTGTAATCGAAATTAGAAAACCATAACTATTATCTTCAATTTTATCCTTAGCTGCTCAAATAAACTTCTATCATTTTGATCAATGTTAATTCCAGTTCTTTTATACTTAGGATGAGATTAAGTAGGCAAATCTGTCTGTCTCAGTCAGAACTAGACAGTCAACCTGTTTCAGTAGATGCCAACAGAAGGATTCTTTTGTGATAGATCAGATACTAACCACTAGACTGAAAAGTTTGAATATATATTTAATTTTAGCTCCTATTTTAAGGTTTTTTTTCTGGTTTTGTATAAGCTTTCTTATTTTTCTGTCTTAAATTTTCTCAGTTATAAATGAAAAACCATATACTCCATAAGATACTATTCTACCCCTGATTATGTCTAGAATATAGTTTGGAAATGAAAAACATAATGAATAGTGATAGCTCATATTATTATATTAATATCTTTGGGCAACAGTTTTAGGTTCAGCAGAAGATCACTAACATTCAAAGTTCAGTAAGGTATTGGTTTTTTTGCATCAAAAAAAAAAATCTAAAAATTAAACATTGGGAATGACCTTACTATCTTTCTAAAATGGAGTGGCAAACAAATACAACAGCAGTTGCAACAATAATTTTACAATCATGAAATAATACTTGTAAATATAAGTAATATCTCTAAATATTATTTTCCTAAGAAAAAAATATGCATATGTCTCAACTAGGAGGAAGGAAGAAGAATCCATTTAGTTACTCTCCAGAACTATCGTCTACAAGTAGATCCCATTGTTCTCCTCATACATAGTCTTACTAGAGCAGCCAGTCTAGCCAAAATACTATTTTTATTCTTGGGCTACCTCAGTTACTGCAGACAATTTATTTCTTTTAAACTTAACTTTTTGGTTTTCTTAAATGCCTTTGCTAAAATGCAGGGAGCAGAGGAGAAAAGCTTTGTAGTTCTTTTCTTTAACTTTCTAAATTATCTGTCTCATCTGACCTGTTAGGACCAAAGCCATGTAACTCCCTTGCAACTCTCAACAGTTCTATGGTAATTTGCTTTGCATATATTGAAACTGCAAAAGAATTGCTATGCATTGTTTTGCCTGCTCCATTACAGCAAATATATATGTGTTAGTGTAAACACACGATGAATGACACCGCATGGCATAGAAAGGAATAAGCAGAGAACTGACCTTAAAAATTCATAGTTTACACAATAGCGTACAACACGTTTAAAGATTATGAGTGTTAAATAATTGTCAGTAATTTATAACAAATACAGTTCACCATCAGAAGACATTTAAAGAAGTTAAGATCTTGACAACTAGACAGTTTTCAGTTTTGAGAAGATTAGAAATAAAATTGATAATAATAGTACAAGCACCATAATTTGTATTTACATAAAGTCTTTGATAATGTCTCAAATGGTATTCTTCATCTTAAACTGAAAGCAGGAAACATTCAGATTAAACATGGGAACAGATAAAGAACTGATTAAAGTAAAGTGATTAGAAAGTAAAGTGTTGAAAAGGGTCACAGGGGAGTCAGTTCTCAGATCTTTATTGCTTCTAATCTACATAAATTACCAAGACAGAGAACCTAGCTGTAGAATTGCCAAATACACTGATGACTTACAACTGAAATGAAGTAGTAAGTGGAAAGCAAAAGAATTAAATGATAATTCCCCCTGGAAAATGGTTTCCATATTAAATAGAAAACAAAATTTAAGAATGATAAATATAACATATCAAGCATTCCTTGTTTTTCCCTACAAAAGTACAAGCAGCCTACTTGTAAATACTAACATACAAAGTTCAGGGAACATTTCTGAATCTGTCTAGGTTATTGAAAAACTAAGAGAACGGTAAGCCGTTCCTGTATACTGCAGTTCTAGAATAGAAAAAAAAATAATAGTTAGCAGTTCAGAAAAAAACTTTACAATCATATAACACTTGCAGTTGCATCACTATTGTACAACAATAACTAATATTCAATTCCCTTCTATTAGAAGTCTCAAATAGAGAAAACTGAAAAGATTTCCACGGAAGTTGTTCCTGCCATTTCCCCCATCTCCTGATTTTTCAACTGAAATAAAACTTAAAATCATCTAGCTCCAATGGAAACAAGGAAATAGAAAATATTACTCAAAATGGTGAAAAATTACCCTTCTGGATATTATACTGATTTTTATGGTTTGTTTTGGGGTTTTTTGATTGTTTTATCGTTTTTGTTGTTTTGTTTGCTTGCTTTAAATTTACCTACAGTAAAGCACCCTTGTACTCGGCGCTGATGAGGCCTCACCTCAAATCCTGTGTTCGGTTTTTGGCCCCTCACTAGAGGAAAGACATTGAGGTTCTGGGGAGAGATCAGAGGAGGACAACGAGGCTGGTGAGAGGTCTGGAGCACAAGTCTTGTGAGGAGTGGCTGAGGGAACCGGGGCTGTTTAGCCTGGAGAAAAGGACGCTGAGGGGAGACTGTATTGCTGCCTGAAAGGAGGTTGTAACATGGAGGGTGTTGGTCTTTTCTCCTGAGTAGCAAGTGCTAGGATGAGAGGAAATGGACTGAAGTTGCACCAGAGAAGGTTCAGATTGACTATTAGGAAACATTTCTTCATGGAACGGGTTGTGAAGCACTGGGACTGGTTGCCCAGGAAAGTCGTAGAGTCACCGTCCCTGGAGGTGTTTAAAAGGCATACAGATGAGGCTCTTAGGGACATGGTTTAGTGCTAGAGTTAGTTAGGTCATGGTTGGACTTCATGATCTTAAGGGTCTCTTCCAACCAAAAAGATTCTATGGTTCTAAACGCTGAGGATCAGACTTACAGAAGAACATCTATCTATACACTGCTGATAGCATGACTATTATAACTCACTGATAAATATTATATCCTCATCAAAATGCATGGAAAAGTAGTTAGAAAATACATGTTAGAGATGAGGAATGATTGAAAGAGATATCTCATTCTAAGCCAAGTACGATGCTGCTGACCATCACTGTAATTTCACCCACTCATGATGCTATAGAAATAGTGTTATGTTATTTGTATCCTTCTGAAACCATTGAAACCATTACTCATATAACAGAAACATAAGATAATGAAGAAAATTTTATTTTCAAAAATCTAAAAATACAGGTAATTACATTTTATTATTTGTTTTCTGTAACTGATAGCCTGGTCTTAGTTCAGTACCATATCTTGTCTCCATTCATGTCTTCCTCTAAAAGTCATCTTATCTTAGTTTCTATAGAAAGATTCTGGAAGATAAAAAATGCAGCACTCCAAAAAAAAAACCAGGAAGAATTGTTCTAAGCTTTGTTTCTTACATGCAATACAGATTTATAATGACATGTGCATATGGTCCTCAAGACAGCTGCATTAAGACAGTGGAAGCATAAGAGTTTATAGTGTCAATGAAATTGCATTTCTGTGTCCATTTGAATGGCAGCTGAAGTCATAATTTTAAGTCCAGCACTTGCAAAATACTTTTGTACTTGACAGATAAGGAACTATTATTAAAGGATGTTTAAATCACTGCATACAGTAGGGGGAAATAAATTTGTATATAAGAAGAAATGAAGAGAAAGTAAGAGAAGGAAATTAACATCCATTCTATTTTATTGCCACACTTCTAGTTTTTCAATATTTAGTTAATGAATTTAATATATCTCTCAGTACCTGTCATTTTAGAAATACTTATAGTTGGATAGACAGCTTGATATCAAATACAGAAGGTTTCTATTAGTAGCATTCCATTGCTACTAGTTGCTTTGGTTTTTAAAGCTCATTAATGTTATTGATTACATTAATCTGAAAGCTGCAGAAAATTAATGTAAAATGAACAGCTGCATAAGGTGACAACACAAAAAATTGCTGTTATCTTCAGAGATGATTCATCCTGTGTGTTTTCCCTATAGACCAGTTCAGCAAAGCAGGAGCAAAAGAGCCCAAATAGAAACTTTCAATTAGTTTTTTATGTTCCAGCAAATAGAAAAAGTTTGATCATTTTTCCTTCACTTTTATCAGTTTATCAGTGACATCCAGCAACTAGATAGCTTCCTGAAGAAGACTAAGGAATGCTTAGATTACAAAAGCAAGTATTTTTATTCTTTTTGTACTTACGTTAAGTATGAGAAACAAACAGTATGCTCTGATAACAAATGGCATAATACATCTCACAAATCTAGTCTAGCATTTGTTTTTCTTTAAGCAGTTAAGCATCCAAGAATTCTCTCTTCATTTTGAATTTGGCCCCGTGATTAAACCTTAATCTACATGCATACCTCTTTCCAGAAAAATTAGATGATCTTGTAAGACCACCAAAACCAAGATGATCTTGTAAGATCACCTAGTGATATTCCTGGTCTTCAAGACAGAAGCAGAGAATTGCTCTAAAGAAGAAAGGTTCTATGTCACACTTACTATCTATGCGAGCAAAGCTTTTAGGGAAAGAACTTTATAATGGAATTCCAAGGCACAAGCCCAAGCATTTCCCTTTACAAACATCTTTGGCTATTTGGAAGACTGTAGCAAGGCTATGCCTTCAGCTCACATAACTTCTTAGTTGTGCTGCTTTTAATGCATAGATTTATGAACTTATAAAGTCTATCTACTTTGAAGTGCCATATGTTTTAAGAAAATAATATAGTGCCATATTACAGAATTATTGCACATAATTGTGGCGGTAAGCATTATCCTCTGGCAGAGAGGACAACCCTTGTACATACAACTACGATTAGGATCAGTTAGACCAGCCAGTCTAGACTGACATCTACTCGGTGTGAAACTTCATCAGAAATATTCCATCAACATGTATTTCGTGATTAAAGTAGTGCATTTTTTCTTTTCTTTACCTTTTTTGAGTTTTTTTTTATTTCATTATTTATTTTTGTAAGTGAATATGACCATTTACTAATGAAGACTGGTTGGTCAGCTTTTACAGGCAAAGAATACCACATTGCTTCTGGGATTTTATATTTAGTAGGACTCAATGGCCTTTAATAAAAGTAAAATATAGCATCTTGGTTCATCATTTGATATACAGTCATAAACCAGGATTATGTTGTTCTCATTATGCTTCTATGTTCTAATTATTATGATCTTACAATTACTTCCTAAAAAATGCGGCTCAGTATTCCAGATTCTTATCAGTGTTAACAAGGTAAGAACCATGAATTATCTGAGTAAGTATATTGACACAAGTGTAAGTGAAATTCCTGAAGGTGATATAGCAAGCGCTTTTATTTGCCATAAACCATTGCTCTTGTATACTTGAAAGTAATATAAAATCATTCACTTGTGATAGATGAAATACCAAATACTATTGAGGTACACAAGAGCATTATTATTTGCATCTTGGTCCTTGGTTTCCCAGCAGTTAATTGTGATGAAGTAGCATCATTTAAAACTTGATATGCAATTGAATAACCCTATTCAAATACAAGAGTGCTGGAAACTTCTTTGTCAGCAGCTGTTTCCTGACTCTTATGTACACCTTGCATATGAAGGACGACAAGAAGAATATTAACATCCCATAGAAATTAAACTGTACTGTGAATTTAGATATAATAAAATGCAACAATCTTCAAGGGATTCAAAGAAAGCCTCTAAAGTCTTGGAATCCTTCTAGAAGCCAATGCTGTCAAACAAAACCCAGGAAAACCCATGCCTGGCAACTGTATGCAGAGTGGGTAATAATGAAAATCAAACAGCTCATAAATAGGACCAATAGGCCTCTTATTTGTTTTTAAAAGAACTGTGTGAGATGGGAATTACAAAAGAGACACAACAAAACCACACCAAACAAGGTACGTTGCTATTTTAGTACTGGAAATAAAGAAAAGCCTCTAATTCTGGTGCAAGTAGATATCCAAAACCCATAATAGTTTAACAAGCCGAATTTTTTTAAGATCTCTCTTCACAAACAAGGTCTTGATTAGAGTTTTAAGACGACAGCTTTACGAATTATAAACTTTGCTGTGGGTGATTACTGTTGCCTTTCAAGCTGACAAATGTCAAAGGAATATATACATTCTTTGTCATCATCTGGAAAATATTTATG
Source organism: Pampusana beccarii (assembly GCA_013399365.1). Classification (NCBI taxonomy): domain Eukaryota; kingdom Metazoa; phylum Chordata; class Aves; order Columbiformes; family Columbidae; genus Pampusana; species Pampusana beccarii. Next base: position 710,574 of record VWYH01010171.1, on the reverse strand, counting down.
TCTACTGCTTCTGAATACGAAACTGAGAAATGTCACTATTTCTCTTGTGAAATTTGTTTGGCTGAAACTAGTATATAAAGAGAAAGTATTTATAGAAGCATTGAGCATCTGTCCTCATCAGCCTTTCTGTATATTGAAATGTATATTTTTAAATGTGAAATTCTTTTGAGATTACTTAAACCTAAGAACACCCCACAGTTGTACTTAATCTTTCTCAAACTACTCTTTAGGAACTGTAATTGAAAAATGCTGTGAAAATCATCACAGAAAAAAATGTATCATTCATTATCCATCTATTGTAATGGTTGGTAATCTCCCAATTCTGAACAATTTGAAGGATTAACTCTTAAACATACTATGAGAAAACCAAAAGTTTAAGATAGGAAAACATGTAAGAGAGTTTAAGAGCAGTTTATTTCAAGACACACTTGGCAATCTCTTACAGATCCAACTGTTTAAAAGTATTTCTTTCGAGCTGTTGTCATTAAAATCAAATTAAACTGAAAAAAAAATCATTTTAATTTATGATAGTAAGGTATGACCACGATAATAAACCAGGCATACAGAATGTTACTGTGTAGCCCTGAGCTGGCAGCCAAACAGTAAACAGTTGCTCACTCTCGCCTTTCCTTCCCCAGGGGAAAGCAAGGTAAAAGGAGGAAAGACTTATGAGTTGAACTGAAAACTTCCATAATAAAATAATAATAAAAGAAAAGTGAATAATAGTGTGAATATCATAAAATACACTAAGCTATGACGATATACAAAGTAATATTCAGCTGATGGAACACACGCTTCCAGCAATGAATGCCAGGGGGCGGGCACTGTGAGCACAGTGGCTCCAGTAACACCTGGAGATGGAGCTTTGCCCTGAGCAGGAGTGGGAGCATAAGTGGGAGCGGAAGCCCTCACAGATGGCAGCTGTTCGGGAAAGAGGGCAGTCCTTAGCAGCTTCCTGCTTATATATGGAGTGTGATCTTCATTATATGGAATACTTCATTGATCAACCTGGATCAAGGATCAGATCAATCTAGGTGACGTCTTGGATCCCCTCCTTCCTGAATTACACACACGTCTACTTGCAAATGTGGGATATTGAAGAATACCCTTTGTCCCCCTGGAAACAGCCAAGATATCAATGAGTTTTGACATTCTTTCATACCAAATCCCAAACATTGGAAAGCTACTGGACGAAAACATTAGTTCTGTCCTAGGGAAGAAGCCATGTTATCATGTTAGTCTCGAACTAAATCCAAAACGAAAGACCGTGCTAGCTACTAAGAAAGAAAGATTCTAACTGGATGGAAGATTACCTTGATTCAGCTAATGTAGCACAAAGAAGTAAATGAAGTGACACACATGATAAAAATACAACTCAAACCAACCCCCCTCACATTTGAAACTTGTTATTGTTCAGAGTTAGCATCAAGGTTGATTTCGTTACTTGTTACTTGCTCACAGCGAGCATCAAGGCTCTCCATTCGTTGTCTAAACTGACAGCTTTCTGAACTCCTCTCTAGATGTGGTAAGTTGCAGAGCTCACTGCCTCAAGAGGCAAATTTCTACAGCGCCGATTCAGAAAGTATTTCAAACGTTTTTCAGCAAGGGAAAATCTCAGTATAAACATTTGCCTAAAGCTATACATTTGCTTAAATACTATCCCGAATAGGGATGTATAATTAATTTCTCCACAAACTAGGAATAACTCTAATTTGAATCCTGTGCTAATAAAAATGTTCCAGCACACATTCTTCAGTGATCCACAGAACTAACAGTATTTGTTTTTCTATGGCTTAGACATGAGACGTTCTGTGAGCTACAAGCATTGGCCATCCACAACTGGCTCACTCCGCTGACAAGCATGAGCACTGCCTTCGATCATAGAACACCCTCCCTCTGTATGACAGAGATAATGAATAAAATACTTTTTTTTTTAACCTAAACATCAATTTTCATAGATTTTGAAATAATTTAATAATTTTAAGTCCTCTACTCCGCTGTCAAGTTTGCAGAAATTAGCTACTGGATTTGAAAGCCAGTCAGGAGAATGGAGGGATCTGGTGGTAATCTAAGAACACAAATAAGCCTTAGGAAACTATGTTACAAAAGAATCTGGTAATAACTAGTTGTAAAATACCATTTTGGTAAACAGCATTAAATTGTTCCTTCTAGGCCTAGAAAAATGAGTTCAAAATCTTGCAATATAGAGTATAATAAATTTGCAAAACTTACAAAAGACTTACTTTTGCATAGCAAATAAATTAACTGAACACTAGTAGCTATGGAAACTGAAACAAGGAATAATTTTTCCTCAAAAAAATACAAAATCAAATTTACATAGCCAACTTAAGTACTCCAGTGAAAGGACATCAAAGTATAATGCATGAATGGTTCAGAACCCCATCCAGAACTATTAGATATTGTGGTTTTAATCCTGTGAGATTTGCATTCCTTGCAAACTGCGACTAATTATAAATTGGCTGATACACCAATGCTATTAGGCTGTGTTAACATTTTGAATTTGTTTGTCCACCTTAACTTCTTTAATGCAAGTCCAGCTACTTTGAAAGAAACAAATTTTGTCAACACTACAGTTGTAAGCTATTTTGTAATAAAGGCCATTCTATGCACATTAATAATACTGACAAGAACAGATGGCAATTATCGCTTTTAACAATTATTTTTTTTCTGTTAGTATTAATTACTTAGGCTTAATTTCTGTTGTTATGTCCACTGGGCACCAAGGTAAGATGGTAGAAATCTGCCCAAATACTTAAATCTCATTGACAGCAACAGAATTCTTATTAAAATTGAAACATTACTGTCATTTTAATTAACTCATTAGGGATGCATCCAAATTCCTCATTATTGATAGCATTTTTAATGCTTTTCTAATACTAAAGTGCTTTATAAAGTGAGCAGCATTCTTGCTAATTGTATAGTTAAAACATCATCTGCTCTATTTAAAAAAGAAATATTCATACAGTTAATCAGGGCATCAGTCATATGAATCACCAGAAAATGCTCTGCAGCTTCCTAAGTGTGCTGAAAGATCTCTGCTGTTTAAAAACTTAAACCTTTGGATTGAATTCCTGTTCACTGATTGTCTAGGAGTAATACTTTTTCCATTATTCTCTCTCTGGCAGAATGCTTATGTCCAAGTTAGGCAGCTAGGTGGTTCTCTTCCACAGTTGCATTAGCAAAGGAAGAATAAAATTCCTAAGCAATGTCATCTGTAAGAGCCTTAGCAGGGAGCTGCTCAACCTTTGTCAAAAGAAAACACCAAAACCAGTTTCAAAGACCCTTCAGAGTTTCACAAAAGGGGCATGCCTGCTTTCAGTCAAGTTTCATGGCCAGAAGCTGTTTCAGTTCCTAGTTTTCAAACATATCACCAATGATCTGAAGACACGGTAAGGATATTGTAGACTTCAGATCTACCTATTCACCAAACCTGACTACTGACACATAGTTTCAGTAGCATGAAAGAAAATCCTATCTGGATCTTCCTAAATATAAAGACATGATGTTGATACAGTCTCTTCTGAGGTTGAACAAAAAGTGACCCTGGAATCATCAGACAAATCAATTCCACCGGACTGACCATCAGGTTAAACACAAGCGCAGGATGAAGAGCTCAGGATATTCCAGTCACAAAGAGGCCAATATGGCCTGATAGTCCAGTATAAAAGCTGACTCTACCTGCCTTGTAATTGGATTTTTAACAGTCCACACTGGAGTAGAGCCTAAACACATACGAAACTAGCTGAAATCCCAACGATTTGGAAAATTCAGGAAAAGTGAGTTCGGGGTTCTGCAGGAAAGTAGTAGACACAAATCCAATTCTCTTTCTTTGTTCCAAGCGTCAGTTTCTGTGTATTTTGGAATTATGTTCCTTGGTTCCTTTATGTAGAAGCTTTCCAGCTTTGGTGGACCCCTCGTTGTGTTAGGGACGAATTTACAGAGCACATTTGCAGTCTTGCGAAAGCTGAACTCCCTGGAGATGAAGCCCTGACTGCAGTGGCTTTGGTGAAAGTGTAATAACTTGCTGACGCTCTCACTGGAACAATGCCAGTTAGTTACCTGCCTCATTACTTAAATATGGTTTCTGCTTTACAAGGTGTACATTTTAGCTATTTGTCCACTTTTTATTTTCTTGTTAAATAATTCACTGATGGATGTTACTAATCTAGTAAATATTTTTAATTTTACCTTGATGAGGGCATAAAATTTTGGCACTAGAGTTTACTACTATGTTAAATCTGTTGCTAGTTTATTAACAAACTTGTGTGTGTAAAAACCACAATTCTATTTTTAAGATTAGGTAAAAAGTTAAGATCATTGTAAATAACAGAAGATCAACAATTTGCCTACCAGACAACAGGGTTTTAGGTGAGGATTGTTTAAACAACATTGTTTAAAAAATATTATAATACTATAGCTTGCAATTTACAAGAACGTGCAAAACGTTTGGTACCTTTTAACAAGTAAAACTATAGCATGCAAACTAAAACTTTATGATCCTTAAAATTATTCCTGTCTTACAAGAAAGGATTTTTTTTTTTTCTTTTTTAAGCACAAGAACTCATTTTTATTCAGTGAGGATTCACTACAGTTGATACTGTTTATCATAAACATTTCAGAAACAACTTTAATAACTTGAATGAGCATCTTGGCAATATATCAACCAGCACTAATTAGAAGCCTCCAAACTTAAAGCAAATCTAAAAACCAAAAACTACCAACAACAACAACCTAGAAAACATACAAACAAACAAAACAAAAATGGAAAAACACAAACAAATAAAACCCAAACTCACTGAAAATGTGTTGCGGATATTTCCTCTCTCATATTGGGAGTGAAAAAGATCATCTAGTTCAACAGCTGCAGATCATCAGTCTGAACAAAAAATGAATCTTTCGACAGCTGGAGCATATACCTGTGCTCAGGAATTACAGATATCAGCTATAAGGGTACTCAAGACATGAAATGAGTGAGAATAAAATGTTAGCTTCAAGTGGAAACTGGTGAAAAAGTTTTAAGGATTAAAGTCTAACATGCATTGTCTCACACTGAAAGCAAGTATAGAATACCTTCATAATTTGGTACTGAGAATTTGTAGAAGTGATTTCCATGAGATCAATGAAAGTAATACTTTTCACTTTCCAGAAATACTGGGATTCACCTACAAACTTCAAGAACCTGACAGTTAACAGTGTTGTGGTTTGCATCAGTTTCACGTAATAGAGTTTCTTCCTGTGCAAAACAGGGCATTAGGGCCAGGAACTATGGATTGGAGCATACCCAGAAAAAGGAGAATTCCTGAGTTTCACAGAGTTTAGAAAGCCAAGTCCACTGAGTCTTAAAAGCTGGGAAGAATATCAGGAAATTTACAGATCCATTTACCATCATGATTTTGAGATCACTTCACTACTCTCCAATCACATTTGGGCAAAAACCCGAATATATCAGCTTTACTAGAAGTAAAAAAGTTTTACATTGGGATTAGCATTCAAAAGATTATATTTTTCTGCAGATTTTATGAATTGAAATTTCCAGACATGTATTGACATGGATATATGAGCTTGCACTTTTCTTCTGACCGTTTAAAAATAATATCCATCATACTGCACACATATTATTCTCATAAAGTAGTGGGTTAGGATTTTTCACCATTTGCAATGCTGCATGAACTAATTCTTAAAAAAAAAAAAAAAGGTGCCAAAACCAAATGGGTTATTTTTTACAGCATCTGTCAATGGAAACTTCCTTCTTAAAATAAAATTTGAAATTATTGAAGCAAAAGACTTTTATCATTGCAATCAATTACAACTGAACAACTGTTCTGCATCTAGACACATACCGCGTACTTTTTAAAATACTGTTCCTGATCTTGGAAAAAATCAGAAAACCCTCTTCCATTTCTGTTTTAATTAGTTTATACAGATGCTGAGGTCAGCAAATTATTCCTAGGCTGTATTTTGAAGCAAGATAACAGAGTCTTTGCCATGGGTGTGAGACCTTTGCTTTCCCTGCTGAGTTATTATAAAATTGCTGGCTTCCACCTGGTTAAATTTGTTCTCTTCAAATATGAGAGGCTTGAACTTGCTGGTAAAGTAGCTTTGGAGATACCTTTTATAATGCTCTCAACCTCAAGTAGACAATCTAGCATCCTCAAAATTTTGAGCTACTGAGACAATGTCTTTGAAGACTCTTCCTTACGTGCCTGGATTCAGGAGGATTTAAGAGACAGTACAGTGTGCTATTCTATCAAGAAATTTCCTTGTACAGTGCAATTCTTCACTGGTAAGATTTAGCATTATAGTACAAATCAGCTTTAATATCATTCTCAAAATATCACTACAGTACAAAGCTAATTATTCTCACCCTATTAATGCTTTGACTGATGTGAGTCAATCTGATTTCTCGCTCTTTCTTACGTCTCCATGCAATCTTCACAGTGTTCTCTGACATTGTTTGAATGACTATAGAAGGCAAAGTAAACTAAGCAGAAAAGCATCTAACCTCTACTTCATATACTCACGTACTCAAAGCTAAACCGAGGAAGTGTGGACTGGACGATCGGGTAGTGAGGTGGTGAGGTGGACTGCGAACTGGCTGAAGGAAAGAAACCAGAGAGTTGTGGTCAATGAGGCAGAGTCTGGTTGGAGGCCTGTATCTAGTGGAGTGCCTCAGGGGTCAGTACTGGGACCAGTATTGTTCAATATATTCATCAATGACCTAGATTAGGGAATTGAGTGTACTGTCAGCAAGTTTGCTGATGACACCAAACTGGGAGGAGTGGCTGAAACACCAGAAGGCTGTGCTACCATCCAGCGAGACCTGGACAGGCTGGAGAGTTGGGCGGGGAATAACTTGATGAAATGCAACAAGGGCAAGTGTAAAGTCTTATATCTCGGCAGGAACAACCCCAGATTCCAGTATAGGTTGGGGAATGACCTATTAGAGAGCAGTGTGGAGGAAAGGGACCTGGGGGTTCTGGTGGACAGCAGGATGACCATGAGCCAGTACTGTGCCCTTGTGGCCAAGAAGGCCAATGGCATCCTGGGGTGTACTAGAAGGGGAGTGGTTAGTAGGTCAAGAGAGGTTCTCCTTCCCCTCTACTCTGCCCTGGTGAGACCACATCTGGAATATTGTGTCCAGTTCTG